>VWZI01014539.1:421795-462535 GCA_013396835.1 Psilopogon haemacephalus
TTTTTTCCCTCCCCCTCCTCTTTTTTTTTCCCCCTCTCTTTCTCCTCTTTCTTTGCTTCCTACTCCTCCCTTCCTTCCTTCCCCTTTGCTTTTATTTCCTCTTTCTTAGCACAAACACAAATAAACAGATTTTGGCTGCTACTTCTTGACATTCCCTCGCTCTGCTGAAGTGGTCCTGTTGCTGTTGACCACAATAACCTATCTCAGCTTTGGTTCTTTGTTTGTTCTAAAGTCAGGGGTTGCTAATAGCTGTGCCTACTGAATCCAAAATCGAGCGAAGCTGAACCCCATATGTCAGAAGCATTTCTTAGTGCAGGTCCTTGTTCTGAAGTCTGCAGAGCAGGATGAAGCTTTTCAGCAGCCAGAGAAGCTGCCCACGTAGATAATTTCAGTGTCATGTACAGCTCTGAAGTTTTATTCAGCTTTTGTGCACCAAAGTAGTACTAGTGGCAGTGGTCATGGCTTATTTAATTAAGACTTTATTTAATCTTGGCTTGTTTTTTGTTAGCCGGGGTGAAACCTGGGTTGGCACAATCCCAAGCGCAACTCCAGGCTGGGTGAGGAAGGGCTGAGAGCAACCCTGAGGGAAAGGCCCTGGGAGTCTCAAGTGACGAAAAGCTCAAGATGAGGCTGCAGTGTGAGTGCAGCCCAGACAGCAACTGTGTGCTGGGCTGCAGCAAGAGCAGCTGTGGGCAGCAGGGCAATGGAGGAGATTGTGACCCTTTGCTCTGCTCTCCTCAGACCCCACCTGCAGCATTGTGTGCAGTTCTGGAGCCCCCAGCACAAGAAGAACATGGAACTGTTGGAGCCAGTCCAGAGGAGGCCACCAAGATGCTCAGAGGATTGCAGCAGCTCTGCTATGAGGATAGGCTGACAGTTGGGGCTCTGCAGCCTGGAGAAGAGAAGGCTTCCAGGAGACCTTGGAGTGGCCTTCCAGTATCTGAAGGGGGCTACAGGAAGGCTGTGGAGGGACTATTGACAAGGTCTTGTAATGACAGGATGAGGAGGAATGGGTTTACACTGGGAGAGGGGAGAATGTAACTGGATGTGAAGAGGAAGTTCTTTGTAGTGAAGGTGGTGAGACACTGGCACAGGTTGCCCAGGGAGGTTGTGTTTGCTCTGTCCCTGGAGGTGTTCAAGGCCAGGCTGGATGAGGCCTTGAGTGACCTGTTCTGGTGGGAGGTGTCCCTGCCTATGGCCCAGGGGGGTTGGAACTGGATGATCTTTGAGGTCTCTTCCAACCTAAACCATTTTATGATTCCAAAGCCTGAAGACTGATTTGGCCAGTTAATATTTAACCTCAACCCCATCCCAGTGAGGAATTACATAGTGACTCTATCCTGTCTTCCTCCCATAAGCAGTAAATCTAAGTTTCTTTCATATGGAAATCTGCTCTTTCTGGAGCAGTGGCTCCTGCCTGTCCCTAGGGGAGTGACATGGAGCAGGAAGTCTCCTAAGAATTGTGTGTGTCCTCCTGAGACTTCCTCAGTGCTTCCTGACCATGGGCAGCCAAATCACCATCTAATGAGAGGCAGGCAAACACTGCTAATTGATTTAATGAAGGATGTTGATATACTTCAGATGAGAATCTGCTTCAATAAATCCAGAGCCACTTGAGAAAGCAAAGATAAGAGATGGTATATTAGTTGTTTGATCTGAGATAATGTATTGTGAGCACTTTTCTCCTCTCATTTGACATCCTGGCTGCAGGGGATTCGTTCTGCAAACTGCTTCATCTTCTGAAGGTGGATGGGGGTGGTTAGTCCTTTCTGGGTTTGATATTAGCAAGTTAATTCGGCTAATAGATGGCTCCTGCAGCATCTCCTGCAGCATCTCTTTTAGTTTATAAATCCAGGCTGTTGTTGCCATACCCTCAGAGAGAGGAGATGCGTGGTGGTCACATAGCTGTCACAGCATGGCCTTCTCATGCCTAGGCATCCCAGGAATGTGGAAGCCCATGACTCAGGGAGGCCAAGTTCTGCTCTTGGGTGGGATCTTGAGAAACATTTAAAGCTTCATTCCACGCATCTGTTGGATTTCAGCTTGCAGTGTTCTCCGAGGATATTTTCCACTATCATAGAATCAACACAAAGTTACTTAGAACCATAATGTGTCAACGTGACCATAAACAGCTTTCCACGTGCTGCTCCTGAAGATGTTTGTTTGTGGAGCTGGGATGTCACCTGGAACTGCTTGAGGGCTGCTGGGGCACTTGGGCTGTAGCTGTTGAAGTGGGAAGCAGCATCAGCCCTGTCTGTGCTATCACTTGCTATAAGGTGTGTGCATCAACATCACTTTTCCCTAACCCTGTGCTGAATAACACAGTATTGGCAGACTGGCACTGACACATCCATAGAATTTGGGGAAGCAGAGGATTGGTAGTGAGGGCATGCAAGGAATAAATTTCACAGAAGGTAGTTGGGCCATTGTCCCAAAAGATCATAATTCTTACCCCTTGACTCCTTCTCAATGCTTGAAGCTGTGCAACTTGTCCAAAATCCATCATCATATCTGAGTGCCTGGAAAGAGGCTGAGGATCACTGCAGCATGTTGACAGAGACTGACCTGAAGTTGATTTAAGCATTTCCTTTTCATAAAGTAGGCACTCCATAACCACTCTCTTGCCTTCGTTTAAGGCACATTTTGACCTGTTAGCTCTGTTCTTTGCAACACTTTTGGACTTCTTGCTGCTTGCGGCTTGGAACTCATGGTCCAGGAGCTGTAGATTGGTTGAGATCACAAGAGAGTGAGGCATTAACTCTTCCCTTTCTTGCTAGCACCACCTGGCACAACATTTTCTAGTGTGATCTCTCCACTGGTATTTCGTGTACCACATTCTCTTGTGGTACCACATTCTCTTGTGGGTCCACCCCCCCTGGCAGTGCTTTATGTGACCTCTGTGCTCTTTGGGGTTGGTCAGGGGAACTGTATTAACAGTATACAGGGCAAAATGAACACGTCACAGAATGTCAGGGGCTGGAAGGGACCTCCAAAGCTCATCCAGTCCACCCCCCCTGCCAGAACAGGATCACACAGGAACACATCCAGGTGGGTTTGGAATATCTCCAGAGAGGGCGACTCCACAACCCCCTGGGCAGCCTGTTCCAGTCTTCTGTCACACAGTGAAAAAAAGTTCCTCCTCATGTTTCCATGGAACTTCCTATCCCTCAGCTTCCACCCATTGCCCCTTGTCCTGGCACTGGGCATCACTCAGCAGAGCCTGGCTCCAGCCTCCTGGCTCTCACCTTTATCAACATTGCTGAGGTCACCTCTCAGTCTCCTCTTCTCCAAGCAGCAGATCCCCAGCTCCCTCAAGCTCTCCTCATAACAGAGCTGTTCCATTCCCTTCAGCATTCTCGTGACTCTATGGTGGACCCACTCCAGCAGTTCTATGTGCCTCTTGAACTGGGGGACCCAGAACTGGGCATAGTACTCAGATGCAGCCTCATCAGGGCAGAGTAGAGGGGCAGGAGAACCTCTCTCAACCTACTAACCACAGCCCTTCTAATCCACCCCAGAATGGCATCGTCCCTCCTGGCCACCAGAGCACATTTCTGGCTCATGGTCAACCTCTCATCCACTAGGACCCCCCAAATCCTTTTTTCCTTCGCTGCCTTCCAAGAGGTCAGTCCCCAACCTATCCTGATGTCTGGTGGGATTAATAATTTCAATTAACTGAACTATTTGCCAACCAAAGATTCCGTTCACTCTAGAGGTCAGCATAATATTCTCTTCCTTATTAGCTATTTTATCAAAACTGCCCCTTGATGTAAATCTAATTGATGGCCACTTTGGAAATGTTGATGTTACCCAAGACGGCCATGCACGTAACAAGGTCACATTCTGCCCCTCAGATGTTTGTGAAACTCCCACTGACAACAGTGGGAGTTCTGCACATGGAACATGGGGCAGAAGCTGCCCTTTGATCTTTAAACTGTTAATACTTTAAAATGAAAAAAAAAAAAAAAAACAAAAAAAAAGGAACCAAAAACCCAAACCCAAAGGCAGCATTCCAAATCCTGAGCTTCTTACTGCAAGGTTTGCTTAGGCTAAACCTTTACTGTGGGTCACCAACGTTTGATTTGAGGGAGAATGTCACAAAATGCTTAACCCATCATAGAACGGCCTGAGTTGGAAAGGACCTCCTAAAGTTATCTAGTCCATCCCCCTCTGTAGTCAACAGAGACAGACTCAACTAGATCAGGTTGCCCAGAGCCCTGTCAAGCCTCACCTTGAATATCTCCAGGGATGAGGCCTCATCTACCTCCCTGGGCAACCTGTTCTGGTGTTCCACTACCCTCATGGTGCACAACCTGTTCCTAACATCCAGTCTGAATCTGCTCCTTTAGCTGGAAGCCATTGCCCCTTGTCTTGTCACCTCAGTCCTGATGCAGTGTTGCTGCTGTGTTCAGCCTGTCTGCTTCTGGGATGTCTTTAAGTAGGAAGAAGCTTAGACAATTTACTTCTCCACGCTGACTTGAGATCTACTCTCAACTCCACTTTAAAAATCAGACACTGAGCCTAAGACTCACTGAAAGGTTGTGTGCTACTAAAGCGGCTTAATGGAGAAAGCCCTTGGAGTGCTGGTGTGCAGCAAGTTCTGCATGGGCCAGCAATGTGCCTTTATGGCCAAGAAAGCCAATGGCATCCTGAGAGGCATCAGGAAAAGTGTGGCCAGCAGGGCTAGGGAGGTTCTTCTCTGCTTCTACTATACCCTGGTGAGACCAAACCTGCAGTACTGTGTCCAAGTTTGAGCTCCCCAGTTCAAGAGAGAACTGGGAACTGGGAACCTGCTAGAAAGAGCCCAATGAAGAGCCATGAGGATGGCTGGGGGACTTGAGCATCTTCCCTACAAAGAGATACTGAGAGCCCTGGGGCTGTTTAGGCTGGAGAAGAGAAGGCTGAGAGAAGATCTGATCAATGTATATGTATATCTGAGGGGTGGGTGTCAAGTGGCTGTGGCCAATCTCTCTTTGGTGGTGCACAGCAATAAGACAAGGAACAACAGGCACAAACTGGAACACAGAAGGTTTCACCTCAGCATGAGGAGAAACTTCTTTGGAGTGAGGGTGACAGAGCCTTGGAGCAGGCTGCCCAGAGAGGTTGTGGAGTCTCCTTCTCTGCAGACTTTCAAACCCCACCTGGATGTGTTCCCATGCAGACTACCCTAGGGGATCCTGCTTTTGGTAAGGGAGTTGGACTGGATGGTCTCTGGAGGTCCCTTCCAACCTCTAATACTCTGTGATTGTGTGAGGTGTGGCAGGAACTGAAGAGCTGAAAGGAAGGTTAACAGACTTGTCTGTAGAAAGCCAAGCACATTAATGCCTCTGATAAGCTGGGCAGGAGTTAACTCCAGTTCTTTATGTGCTGCACCTCTGTTCCTTGAAGGATGAAATCCACACTCCACTTGGAGATGTGCCATTGACTTGGGTAAGGACCAGGATTTCACTCTCATAACTGCTTTAAAGCCCATAATTATTCTTCCCAGGCTTTCTGTCTGGCCAGAAAAGCAGCTGCTGTCTCTGAATTTACTGGTACCTGCTGCTTGTGAGCGAAATCCTCTTGGGCAGGACATGACAGTGCTTCTACTTTTCCTGCTTGTATAAACTCATGTCACAAAACTACAGGGCAACTTTCACCTGCAGATGGTATTGCTGAGAGTCAGGGCAGGAGTTCTGCCACTGGTGAGGCTGCACCTTGAATGCTTTTTGAGCCCCTCACTACGGGAAAGACATTGAGGGGGCTGGAATGGTGTGGTTGTAGTAAAGGTGGGCTTTAGAATTTAATTGCCCCAAAAATGGAAGCATGAGTGCATTCAGGTGAGTGGAAGTGCATGTGAAGGTACATCTTAAGCCAGCATTTCACAGTTCTTTTACTGCTCATCTCAGCACAGCTGTGCATTTTGTGTGTTTCTTTCATAGAGTTCTTCCTGGTAAGTTTTGTTGTTTGTTTGGTTTGTTGGTTTGGTTTTTTTTTCTTTTTCTCTTCAGTGATGCTTCTGACACAGGAAATCAAATCTCTCTTTCCTTGCCCTATAGATGCAACAATAAAGGAAGGCAAAACTTGTGCTCAGTTTTAGGCTTTTCTACTTGCTTCTGAGAGAAGGAAATGGCTTAATGTGGATTTCCAGACTGAAAAAAATGACTGTAAATAGCTCTTAGGAATTCTGTGTGCATTATCACTCAGTAACTTCCATGTCACTTGCCCCCCACCCCCAACTTTTTACAAGTAAGAAGTATTTCCTGCTAACTGCCAGCGCTGTGCAGATGACCTACAAATTCAAAGTCAAGCTGGATTCTATCACCAAAAGCCATCACTTCTCATTATCTTTGAACCCTTGCTAATAAAAGCTAGTGGGAGTTCATGATATGAGAGGACAGGATTTGTAATCTAGAACTCAGATAAAATAAGTAGAGTGCTCGCGATGATGTATGTGCATCCTGATAAGGTCCAGTTCCCTTTCCCATGCACAGATACCGAAACAAAAATTGGTGAGGCCAACAGCTGCCTGTGAATACACAGAAGGTAGTCCTGCTGAGAAAGGGGTTTGAATTAGAAGCTTCACCTGCTGTGGGCAATGTTTATAAAATTAGAGCAGGGCAGTGACTGGCTTGAGAGCAGCCCTGAGGAGAGGGACTTGGGGGTGCTGGTGGACAAGAAGCTCAGTATGAGCTGTCAGTGTGCTCTGGCAGCCCAGAGAGCAACCAGAGCCCGGGCTGCAGCAAGAGCAGTGTGAGCAAGAGGGCTGTGGATGTGCTGGAAGGTGTCCAGAGAAGGGCCACAAGGATGCTCAGAGGGCTGCAGCACCTCTCCTATGAGGAGAGACTGAGGGAGTTGGGGCTGCTCAGTCTGGAGAGGAGAAGGCTCCCAGATGACCTTATTGTGGCCTTTCAGTATCTGAAGGGGGCTACAAGAAAGCTGGGAAGGGACTTTTTAGGATGTCAGATAGTGATAGGAGTGGGGGGAACGGAACAAATCTAGAAATATGTAGATTCAGACTGGATGTTGGGAAGAACTTCTTCAGCATGAGGGTGGTAAAACCTTGGAAGGGGTTTCCCCAGGAGGTGATGTAAGCCTCATCCCTGGAGGTGTTTAAGGCCAGGGTGGATGAGGCTCTGGACAGCCTGATCTAGTGTGATTACCTGTGGTGCCTTGAATTCATTTATTTTGTGTCCTGCTGGCAATACAGATTTGTTGGAGGGTTTTCAGGATACACTTTACAAGCCCTCTCTGGCTACCAGGGCTTCTCAGTCTGGGCTGGGATTTGGCAGGAGACATTTAACTGTAGCAGCAGCTGAGACAAGCTGCGTTCACAGACTCTGTGTATCTGATGTCTTAAGAGAGGAGAGGGAAAGAGCAGCCTGGCTGGAGCTGACAACATCGAATTAAGATTTATGAACTGAGTAATTTGGGAAGGTCTCACTTTGTATATATATTATGACTGGTAGTGCTGAACTCCTAGCCAAGGGCTTCAGAGTGTGTATAGCTTTGTCCTCACTTGTGGGAGGTTTTTCTTTTCGCTGTCATCTGCTGTGTTTTTTAACTGCTCGGGTTTGATTTTTAACAAACACAAAAGAGGAGGTGGTTCTGTCACTTCACTCCATTCTGGTAAGACTTCACCCGGAGTACTGCATCCAGCTCTGGAGCCTTCAGTGCAGGAAGGGCATGGAGCTGATGGAGCAGGGCAACAAAGATGCTTAGGGGGCTGGAACATCTCTGCTACAAGGACAGGCTGAGGGAGCTGGGGTTGGACAGACTGAGGGAGCTGGGCTTGTTCTGCCTGGAGAAGAGAAGGCTCTGAGGACATCTAATAGCATCCTGACAGTACCTGAACAGAGCCCTGGAGACTGCAGAGGGACAGTTTGCAAAAGTCTCCAGTGACAGGACAAGGGGCAGTGGTCTGAAATTAGAGCAGAGCAGATTTAGATTGGATGTCAGAAACAAGTTCTGCACCGTGAGGGTGGTGGAACACTGAAATAAGTTGCCCAGGGAGGTAGTCCCATCCCTGGGGATATTCAAGGTCAGGCTTCAGAAGGCTCTGAGCAGCCTGCTGCAATGTAGGATGTCCCTGCAGGAAGGCTACACTTGGAGGTCCCTTCCAACCCAAACTATTCTATGATTCTTTGAATCTGTGGCTCCAAACTGGCTGGGACTAGCGCAAGCCTGAGAAGAGATTTGATGGCCAAAGCCATCCTAAAGTGGATGGTGTGGAGCATCGCAGTGATGGGTCACTTCCAGGCAGAGCAGAGAGAAACACTGGAGCTGTACAGGAGTTGATTCCTGTGGTTTGAAGGAAAAGTCCACGATTTTACAGTTTTCCCTGGCAAAAAGAGACTCCACTCTACCACAAGTTACTCCTCTTGAAACCTGAGCAGTTTGTTTCAAGGAGAAACAGAAGACAGATTTGGGAGGGAAAAAAAAATAATTTTGAAGTACAACAAGAAAAGCCAGGAAAAGTCCTATGGGATTTTATATATATATATATATATATATATCTTGGTGTAAATATTTCTTAGGCTATAAATGCAATATGCTTGGTTTGGAGGGCAAGGGGGAACACAAATCCATCAGCAGAGAAAATAGGCAGAGGAGGATGTTTTGTCCTTGAATCATTTGTGCTTTTCTGTGATGAGCTATATTTAAANTGTCATTATGGGGTTATTCAAATACATGCATGTGGGTACTAGAAAGAAAGGAGATTTTCTTTTTTTTTAATTTATTTTTCATTTTACTGAGAGGGGGAAATGACTCAGATTTAGCACACATCTGTCTTTCAGTTCTGACTTCCACTTGTGTTGTATTTGCAAAGGGCAGGGAACTGGATGATCTTTGAGGTCCTTTCCAACCTAAACCATTCTATGATTCTGTAACATCTGATCAGAAACTGCAATGCAGCTTCTACCTTAAGAGGCAAAATATGAATCATAGAATCTTAGAAACAGTCAGGGTTGGAAGGGAGCACAAGGATCAGGAGGGGTCAAGAGGAGGGCCACAAAGACAATAAGAGGGCTTCATCAGCTCTGCTATGAGGACAGGCTGAGAGCTGGGGCTCTGCAGCCTGCAGAAGAGAAGGCTTCCAGAAGACCTTATAGTAGCCTTCCAGTATCTGAAGGGGGCTACAGGAGGGATGTGGAGAGACTATTCACAAAGTCTTGTAATGACAGGATGAGGAGGAATGGGTTTAAACTGGCAGAGGGGAGATTGAAACTGGATGTTAGGAGGAAGTTCTTTGTAGTGAGGGTGGTGAGACACTGGCACAGGTTGCCCAGGGAGGTTGTGGCTGCTTCCTCCCTGGAGATGTTCAAGGTCATGTTGGATGAGTCCTTGAGTGACCTGTTGTAGTGGGAGATGTCCCTGCCTATGTCCCAGGGGAGTTGGAACTGGCTGAGCTTTGAGATCACTTCCAACGTAAACCATTCTACGCTTCTATGATTCTATGATCATCTTGTTCCAACCTCCCTGCCATGGGCAGGGACACCCTACCCTAGATCAGGCTGCCCACAGCCTCATCCAGACTGGCCTTAACATATGCCTTTAGTTCCCGGGGTGGGGAGGATTGGGCCAATAGATTTTCCCTAACTTTAGTAATGTTATCACTGAAAAGTCATCCAAAGAAGAAATGGAGCTGCATCCAGTTCAGATGTCCTTGAGAGTGAAACTTCAGGATTTGCTTGTGGCTATGAGCAGGGCTCTTGGGGTTTGCCTGTTAGCTGGTCTAACTCAGCACGGTGCTTTGGCTCTGGGGCGTGCAGAAAGCAAGTTTCAGACACTGTGTTATTTAATTCTGACTCTGTGAAATGGAGAAGAGCTATTTTCTAGTTTCTGAAGGCAGGTTGGAGCTGAGGAAAGGACAGCCTCTTCTCCTTGGTGTGAATCACAGAAACATCCAGGTTGGAAAAGAACCTCAGGATCACCAAGTCCAATCTAGAACCCTACTCTACAAGATTCACCTTCAACCATATTCCCAATCACCACATCCAAACCACCCTTAAACACATCCAGGGTAGGTGACTCCACAACCTCCCTGGGCAGCTCGTTCCAGTCCCTGACCACTCTGAAAAACTTTTTCCTAATGTTCAATCTAAACCTCCCCAGCCTGACCTTGAGGCCATTCCCCCTTGTTTGTCTCCAGTTACCTGTGAGAAGAGACCAGCAGCAGCCTCACCACAGTGTCACTTCAGCTACCCAGTCTCAGCTTAAGACCATTCCCCCTTCTCCTGTCTCCTGAAATGACAGGACTAGAGGAAATGGTTCCAAGCTGCACCAGGGGAGGTTCAGCCTGGATGCTAGGAAATATTTATTCACAGAGAGAGCTCTCAAACACTGGAACAGGCTGCCCAGGGCAGTGGTGGAGTCACCATCTCTGAAGGTGTTCAAGCAGCCTGTGGACCTGGGGCTTAGGGGCATGGTTTAAGGTTGCCCCTAAACTGGGTCAAGGGTTGGACTGGATAAGCTTTGAGGTCTGTTCCAGCAGGATGTTTTCTGTGGTTCTGTGATAAACAGCCAAAGCTCAAACCTATCTAAGTAACAGCTCCATCTTACTGTCCAGTTAGGTCCATCTTACTGCCTACCCTAAACTGCTGTATCTCTCTCTTCAGAAATGCTGGGAGAAAATCCAAATTACCATGGATTGCTACATCAGTTGCAATCTAGGGGAGTTATAAAGTGTGTACTGTCGACAGGAGAAGTTAAAGATGCAAGAAAGCTTTTCTGATGAAGTGAAACTGTCTCAGGAATTTTGTTTATGGCACTTAAATCACAGCTTCTTATTAATCTCATCCCAAGTTGTTTAGGTCCTCTGACGAGATGGAAATTTATTACCAATGTTGCCAGGAACTGCAGATGGCTTCCGTAAATATTTGTTAGGTATCTGGAAGAGAAAAAAAAAAAAAAAAATCTCCATTACGTACAATTTGACAGAGGATCAAAGCTTTTAAACAATATCTATGAGGGATAAATATTGTGGCATTAACAGGCCCTGCTGGCTTGCTCCAGGTCCTCACAGGGAAGACTGAAATTTCTGCCATTTTGATGGCAATTCCTCATCATTCCTTAGATACCAGGGGAAATTACAACAGATCTCATGTGCTGCTGCTTAAAAAGTGAAAATGGGAGGAACCAAATGTAAGTAGAAATGAATTCTCTGGGTTCCAGTCCTGGACAAAGTAATGAGTGTCCCGGAGTCCTTAATTGGAGAGAATAAGGCTCAAGAACAATTTTCTGGTAATGAAAAAGTTAGGGAAGTTGTTAATGGAGACTCAGATTTGAATGAAAATCTGTGGAGACATAGTTGAATGAAGGTCTTTGGACACTCATAGTTGAATGAAGGTCTTTGGAGACTCAGAGTAGAATGAAGGTCTTTGGAGACTCAGAGTAGAATGAAGGTCTTTGGAGACTCAGAGTAGAATGAAGGTCTTTGGAGACTCAGAGTAGAATGAAGGGCTTTGGAGACTCAGAGTAGAATGAAGGGCTTTGGAGACTCAGAGTAGAATGAAGGTCTTTGGAGACTCAGAGTTGAATGAACATCTTTGGAGACTCAGATTTGAATGAAGGTCTTTGGACACTCAGAGTTGAATGAACATCTTTGGACACTCAGATTTGAATGAAGGTCTTTGGACACTCAGAGTTGAATGAAAATGTTTGGACACTCAGATTTGAATGAAGGTCTTTGAAGACTCATAGTTGGATGAAGGTCTTTGGACACTTATAGTTGAATGAAGGTCTTTGGAGGCTCAGAGTTGAATGAAGGTCTTTCTAGTGTGGCACAACAGAGTTCAGAGGTTGTGTTCATACTTCTCAGTGATCTGGGAAGCCTCACCTAGAATATCATGTCCATTTCTGGGCTCTCCAGTTCAATAGGAACAGGGATCTACAGGAGAGAGTCCAAGGGAGAGCGCCAGTGATGCTGCAGGGACTGGAGCACTGCCTGATGAGGAAAGGCTGAGAGCCCTGGGGCTGCTTAGTCTGAGAGGAAAAGGCTAAGAGGGGATCTGAGCAACGTCTATAAAAGGAAGGGACAGGGACAGCCTCTGCTCACTTGTGCCCTGGGATAGCACAAGGGGCAATGGATGGAAACTGCCTCACATGAAGTTCTACCTCAACATGAGGAAGAACTTCTTGACTGTAAGGGTCCCAGAACACTGAAACAGGCTTCCCAGAGAGGTGGTGAAGTCTCCTTCCCTGGAGCCTTTCCAGCCCTGTCTGGATGTGCAACATGTGCTGGATTCCGTGGTCCTGCTCTGGCAAGGGGGAAGGCTGGACTGGAAGATCTCCAGAGGTCCATCCTATGAGAAGCACACACACTGCTTAGCTAGTTTGTGGGCATTTTAAAAAGAGCTTCTTTTCCCTGCATTAGGAAAGAAATAAAGACTTCAACGTGCAAAAGGAGAAGGAAAAAAAAACCTCTCCTCAAAACCTCTGGCACACATATTAGTAATACATTTATTTTTAAGAGGGAATAACATGCCAGCACTGATCTGCTGCTGCCCAGGAGGATGGTAAAATAGGTTGCCTGCTGATATGCTTACCAAAAAAAACCAAAAACAACAAAAAAGGAAACCTCAAGTTGATTTATTTCCAAGCAGGGCAGAATGTGAAATGTCTTTAATAAGCTCAGTTCCTAACCATCCCTATTCTTTGTTTAATCATGTTAGTAGTCATCTGAGCATTTAATTACATTTTCAGTGGTCTTAATGGGAGTAGCAATGTTAGCTTATTACATTTAAATGAACCTGAAAAATACAGGCCATTGCCTGCCTTGTGCAGCCTCAACATTCCTGACAGGCCATCAGCTTTAACAATTAGATGTCTGCTAATTAATGCTGTTTTCATTGGGATCGAACATAGCATGAGGAGCTTAATGAATCTACCCTCTAACTAAAACTAAGAGCTTTCTCAGAGGTTCCTCAACGTGCAAGCATAAAAAAGGAACTAATCTTAAGCCAGAGAGAGTTAATATAATATGATGGCTTTTTATTCTCGTGCAGTAATACTCATTCACCTAACTGCAGGCTAGCAGGGGGCACATTTATCCTCAGGGCAGCTCCATCAGAACTGCCTTTCGTCTCTCAGGGAGGGAGTTGGTTTGCTGAGCAGATTGCTTTAGGGAGATTGAGGGTCTCAGCGGGTTTGTTCCTTTTTAGCAAGCCTAGAACCAAGTGCTCTGCTGCTGTAACTCCACCGATCCCTAAGTCTGATGGAGCTGCACTGCTCCGATCCCTAAATCTGATGGAACTGCACTGCTCTGATCACTAAACCTGATGGAGCTGCCCTGCTCCATCAGAACTGCCTTGCGTCTCTTGGGGAAGGAGTTGGTTTGATGAGCAGATTGCTTTAGGGAGATCGAGGGTGTCAGAGGCTTTGTACCTTTTTAGCAAGCAGCTTAGGACTGAGTGTTCTGCTGCTGTAACTCCACCAATCCCTAAATCTGATGGAGCTGCACTGCTCCGATCCCTAAATCTGATGGAGCTGCACTGCTCTGATCCCTAAATCTGATGGAGCTGCACTGCTCTGATCCCTAAATCTGATGGAGCTGCACTGCTCCATCAGAACTGCCTTGCAATGCTCAGGGAAGAAGTTGGTTTGCTGAGCAGATTGCTTTAGGGAGATCAAAGGTGTCAGAGGTTTTGTGCCGTTTTAGGAAGCCTAGGACCAAGTGCTCTGCTGCTGTAACTCCACCAATCCCTAAATCTGATGGAGCTGCACTCCTCCATCAGAACTGCCTTGTGTCTCTCAGGGAAGAAGTTGGTTTGCTGAGCAGATTGGTTTTTGGAGATTGAGAGTCTCAGAGGGTTTGTACCGTTTTAGGAAGCCTAGGACCAAGTGCTCTGCTGCTCTAACTCCACCAATCCCTAAATCTGATGGAGCTGCCCTGAGGATAAATGTGCCCCCTGCTAGCCTGCAGTTAGGTGAATGAATATTAATGCATGAGAATAAAAAGCCATCGTATTATATTAACTCTCTCTGGCTTAAGATTAGTTCCTTTTTATGCTTGTACATTTATGATAAAACTCTTAATAGTTAGGGGGTAGATTAAGTTCCTCATATTATGTTCAATCCCAGTGAAAATAGCATTAACCAGCAGACAGGAAAGAGGGGAAGACTTGAAGCTATGGCTTCCTAGAAGCATAATGGAGTTGGGACAAGCTTTTCGTGTGGAGTAGCAGAAGCCAACAGCATCCTGGCCTGGAGCAGGAATAGTGCAACCAGCAGGAGTAGGGAAGTGGTTGTGCCCCTGTATCCGGCTCTGGTCAGGCCACACCTCAAATACTGTCTTTAGTTTTGGGGCTTTCAGTATGAGAAGGACATTGAGTTGGTGGAGCATGTCCAGAGAAGGACAATGAAGCTGGGAAAGGGTCTGGAGAACAGGGCTAGTGAGGAGCAGCTAAGGGAACTGGAGGAGAGGAATGTGAGGAGAGTTTGCTGCTCTTTACAACTCCCTGAGAGGAGGTTGCAGTGAGGTGGGAGTTGGTCTCTTCTTCCTAATATCAAGTGACAGAAAGGGGGAAATAGCCTGAGATTGTGCCAGAGGAGGGTTAGGTTGGGGATGAAGAAAATGTTGTTCCTGAAAATAGTGGTCAGGCATTGGAACAGGTGGAGGAGTCACCATCCCTGGAGGTGTTCAAGAAATGGGTGGCCGTGGCACTTGAGGATGTGTTTTGCTGGCCCTGAGGGTTGGGCTCAGTGATCTTGGAGGCCTTTTCCAACAAAAGCAATTCTGTGATTATGTAATTCTGTGCCACGAGATGGTTTTAGCTTCTCATTTTCAGGCGCTGGTTCAGCAGCTGGGAGTGCCTCACAACATTTTATACAGTGTCTCTGTACACTGTTATTGAGAAAATAGAGCAGGGCAAGATTTGAGGTACAGGAGGCATCAGAGTGGTTCAGCACTTTCCAGTTTTTTCCCTTGTTCATTTGGGAGCTTGTTTCCCAAAGAAATAAAAGGAGTTTTATTGTGACAGTGCAGGGAAACTAGGAGAAAAATAAAATAGTGAGGTGTCAACAACAATAATTTTGCTCGAAAGCAGATTCATAATAGTATAAAGTGTCATGAAAATTAGGGTATGAATGATCAGGAGAGACAAGAGGAATGACAAGGAAAGTAAATTGGATATTCAGTGCTGCTTATTTTCAGCTTCCTCTGTTGAAAAAAAAAAAAAGATGAGTCCTAACTGTTTTAAGCACTATGAAAACATAAGGATTTTATAGCTGATGGAAAATAAAACAATTTAAAGGGAATAGCAAACTGGAAAAAATCTGAGTCCCTCCAGACCAGTAAACATTCCACTATATCTTCAAGGAACTGGCTCACAGAGTTGTGCCAAGTAATAATTCGAGTAGCTTCCTTCCATATAAATAGTAAGAGGAGGACAAGCTATAGGACTTTTAACCCCTCCATGATTTTGCACCACGTAAAGTTTCATCTTGAGGAGGAAATTCGACTTTCATAGAATCATAGAATGGTCTAGGTTGGAAGGCACCTCCAAAGCTCATCCAGTCTGCAACCCCTCTTGCAGTCAACCACTAAATCAGGTTGCCCAGAGCCCTGCCAAGCCTCACTTTGAGTATATCGAAGGAAGGGTCCCCAACCACCTCCCTGGGCAACCTCTTCTAGTGTTCTCCACTCTCATAGTAAAGAATTTCTTCCTAGTGTCAAACCTACATCTGCTCTTCTCTGGTTGGAAGCCATTGCCCCTCATCCTATCACCTTTGCAAGTAGTCTCTCTCCATCCTTTTTATAGCTCTTTTCAGACTGGCAGGCTGCTATTAGGTCTCCCTGGAGACTTCTCTTCTCTCCAGCTCCCTCAGCCTTTCCTTGTAGCAGCGGTGCTCCAACCCCCTGATCCTTTTCATGGCCCTCTTCTGGTCTCACTCCACCAGGTCCATGCCTTTCTTCTATTTAGGGCCCCAGAGGTGGGCACACTACTCCAGATGAGGTCTCACCAGAGCAGTGTGGTGGAAATCACCTCCCTTCATCTGCAGACGACTTTGCAGGAGGCTGATCACAGGCTCACAGGATGTTAGGGGTTGGAAGGGACCCAAAGAGATCATCCAGTCCAGTTTCCCCTGCCACAGCAGGACCAGACAATCTAGCTCAGGTCACACAGGAACACATCCAGACAGGACTTGAAAGGCTCCAGAGAAGGAGACTCCACGACCTCTCTGGGGAGCCTGTTCAGGTGCTCTGGGATCCTTACAGTCAAGTTCCTCCTTGTGTTGAGCTGGAACCTCCTGTGCTGCAGCTTCCATCCATTGATCCTTGTCCTATCCCAGGGAGCAAGTGAGCAGAGCCTGTCCCCCTCCTCCTGACCCCCAGCCCTCAGATATTTATAAACATTGATTAAATCCCCTCTCAGTCTTCTCTTCTGCAGACTAAACAGCCTCAGGTCCCTCAGCCTCTCCTCACCAGACAGTGCTCCACTGCCTTCATCATCCTTGTAGCCCTCCGCTGGACCCTCTCCAGCAGATCCCTGTCCCTCTTAAACCGGGGAGTCCAAAACTGAACACAGTGCTCAAGATGGATGATCCTCCCACTTTGCTTGGCAGTAGGTTTTGATTTATTCCTAGAGTATGCCCAAAGGTTAATATAGAAACTTTAAGTTTGGAAAAGACCTGTAAGATCATCCCCAAAATCCTATCTTTTGGTAAATACAGACATGTTCCTGGCCAGCTGAGTGCTGGGCTCATTTTTATCAGCTCTCCAGAGCAGCTTCTGTATTAGGTTAACCTGCAGCTGGATGCTCTATTGAGACTCTGTAGATGTGTTGAGATAGAAACAATTCTGGCCTTTGGATGTAAAATTAAACCAAAGCAAACGTTCAGAGAATAGACCTTTTCCTGCAATGGTTTCATTTGCAATCCCTTGCTTGCAGCACTCTTCCTTGTTGTTGTTGTTTTTTTGTTTGGTTTTTTTTTCAGCCATTTTGGTGATTTTGTATCTGTAATCTCCGACCTTGGGAGGCTGAGGGCTCAAAATGGAGAATAATGGAGCACAGGAGAGGTGTGCAAATAATCTCTTTTATACAAAGACATCAAGGCTAGAGCAAAACCCTAAGTAGGACAAGGCAACTGAGAGAAGGCTTGGGGTGCACACAGTGTGCAAGTAGAAAGATGCATTTTGGTAATAAATACTGTAAAACAAGCTGCCCTTTGTCAGGGAGCACCAAGGGCTGACTGCACAAGGACATGCTCTCTCCCCTGGGCTGCAGCCCCCTGGGACTGAGCAGCAGGCTGGTACTAACAGAGTCATTAACAGCATCATGTGGTGGTCTGGTAGCAAGGTCTGCCATGGGAAGAAGCTGGGGCTGGAGACAAGCTGCACTGTAGATGGAGGAGGGATGACCACCTGAAAAAGCTGGGGCTGGGCACAGGCTGCCCTGTAGATGTAGGGGGGATGACCACCTAAAGAAGCTGGGGCTGGGCACAAGCTGCACTGTAGGTGGAGGGGGGATGACCACCTAAAAAAGCTGGGGCTGGAGACAAGCTGCACTGTAGATGGAGGAGGGATGACCACCTGAAAAAGCTGGGGCTGGGCACAGGCTGCCCTGTAGATGTAGGGGGGATGACCACCTAAAGAAGCTGGGGCTGGGCACAAGCTGCACTGTAGGTGGAGGGGGGATGACCACCTAAAAAAGCTGGGGCTGGAGACAAGCTGCACTGTAGATGGAGGGGGGATGACCACCAAGGAGACCAAGTACTTACAGGGATAGAGATGGAGCTGGAAGATGGCCCTGCTGTGGCATCACTGGCTGAGGTTCTGGTGGCCTCAGGGGGATGAAACAGGGTCTTAGGCTGTGGGCAGAGAAGCTGCAGAGGCATTGGGCAGGAGCAGTCAGGGCTGCTGGAGCTCTCAGGGCCCTCACATCTCTTTTAAGCAAACTTTTAGTTAAATTGCTGTTTCCTGTAATGGTTGGACACAAACTAAGCAGAGGGTTTGAGGCAGAATGAGCCCAGTGGATGCACTATTGCGAATGTAAATGAGAAGAGAGGGGAAAGAGATGTCAAGCGATCTGGAGATGATTGCTAGGGAACAATAAAGGGAAAGAGACCATAGCAAACATGTGGCAATTGCAACTCAGGGACTCTTCCCCCAGCGTGTGGCTCCTACCGTGGTGAGCAGTGAGCGTGCCAAGGAGGATGGGACAGCTGGCACAGGGGCACAGCAAGCGGCAGGGGGGGCAGATGGCTGTGGGAGGCAAAATAAACAGCAAAATAAAGATGCTCTGAAAACTGACTGCTGCCAGAACAGGGAAACCAACCTTTGCAAAAGATGCCTCGGGAGCAGTTGCACTGTGGCTGGGCTCAAGCTGGACACAGCATCCATCCTTCTCCTCCAGCCCCTTCTGCCTGCTCCATCCCTGCTTGTTTCCTCCTCTGCTCTGGAGCTGTGCCACCACAGCTATTAGTTTTGCTTTCTCTTTTTTTTTTCCAGTTCTGCTTCTGGCTTTCTGCCTCCTGCATAATTCAGTGGAAATGTTTGCAATAAAAATCGGCAGAAAGGACTCAACTTTTTGTGGGGCTTTGCAGAATCACAGAATTAACCAGGTTGGAAAAGACCTTTGAGATCATCAAGTCCAACCTATCACCTAACCCTTCTAATCAGCTAAACCATGGAACTTAGTGATTGCTTGTTGGTTTTCTTTTTTTTTTTCCACAGTATTTTGTAGAGAGGAGTATAAATACTGTAGCAAAGGGCTATAATTTTACCTGAAATGCCAAGTTCTATAATCAGCATAGCTTGGTTGTGCTGGAAAGCTTAATGGTAGACTAAGCTCCTTCAGGAAGCTGCAAGTATCTGTTTAGGAGAAAGACAGATGCTGGGAAGAAAAGGTTGAGTAGGAGCATTGCCTACCACTGGGATGAGCATGAGGGCACACAAGAGGGATGGAGGAGTTTTACAAAGGCCTGTAGTGAGAGGATGAGGGACAATGGCTTCAAACTAGAGAAGAGCGGATTCGGATCGGGTGTTAGGAACAAATTCTGCACCATGAGGGTGCTGGAACACTGCAACAGGTTGCCCAGGGAAGTAGTTGAGGCCCCATCCCTGGAGATACTCAAGGTGAGGCTTGACAGGGCTCTGGGCAACCTGATCTAGCTTAGGATGTCCCTGCTGACTGCAGGGGGGGTTGAACTGGATGACTTTTGAAGGTCCCTTCCAACCCAGACCATTCTCTGATGGGTTAAGTACTTTGTGACATTCTCCCTCAAATCAGACAATGGTGACCCACAGTAAAAGTTTAGCCTAAGCAAACCTTGCAGTAAGAAGCTCAGGATTTGGAATGCTGCCTGATTCTGTGACTGCAGCTAACACTCAGCAACCAGCAAAGTGTTTGAAAGTGTTTGTGAAAATGGAATAAACTGCCAGCCCAGCAAAAGTTGCTGCTTAAAAGATTCAAATTAGAAATGTTTGGGGTTTGTTTGTTGTTTGGGTTTTGGTTTTTTTTTCATATGGGATTGAGCTAAAGGGGAAAAAATTAATGCATCTGCATTATTTCAGAAGTTCTCATGAATAGCCACAAATATCTTGAAGCATCTTAAATGTGCTCCTCTGATGTCAGGAAGGTGGCTTGGTTGTTTTAGAGGGAGAGTTAGCATAGCATTTAGCAGCAACTCATCAGAATAGAGATGAGAGTTCCCCTGGCAAAAAAACAAAACAAAACAAAAAAAAAAGACTTCTGTTCTGAGAATAGCCTGGTCCCAAAGTGAAATGAAACTCTACCAGCAATGAAGATGTTTTCCTTCCTGCAAGTGTTTATGCTGAGGATTTTGCTGGTGTTGCTTTGTCACAGGAGGGCGTTAAGCAGAGGTGTTAAGTGAAAGTGAATTAGTTTAAGTGCACAAAAGCTTTGTTTGGATGCTCCTTTTGAGAGTTAAAAGTAGTTAGGAATTAAGGCAGCTTTGTTTGTGAATGAGGGGCTGCACCTTAGGGATTCAGACATTTTTGCTGCTGCATCTTTATTTCGGTTTTTTGGGGTTTTTTTCGGTTAATTCAGATTAGCTTTCCTAACTATACTGGTGCAAGGCAGGTCCCGAGGGAGAGGGGAAACGAGGCACTGCGGAGACCTCTTCAGCTGCATTGTCTTAAGTGCTGACAAGATGAAAGATGAGTTAATTGACTGCAGGCTCTTATTTTGGGTAAATATGAAGAGGCATCCTCTCTGTGGTTTTGTCTACACGAGCATGGTGAGGAAAGTTAAGTCAGCTGAAGTGAAGGGATGAATTCTGAAGGCATTAAATCACTTTGCCTGAAAAGCCCTTGCTGAGGTCCCTTTATGTTTTGAGTCGCAGGGGTGTAGTGTGGTGTGCTCCTCTAGCTTGACTCTCCTGCTTCTGTCTTTCCACTTAAGCTCTAAACGTGTGACGTGGATGTGTCCCACCAAACCCAACAGATATTTTCACTGTTGGCTTCTCCAGTAAGGCCAGAACTGCAAGTCAATCTATTTATGTGAACTAGCCTGGGTGGATTCTATTTCTGCTTTCTGAAGTTCAGTGAGGACAAGTGCAGGGTCCTGCCATCTGAGGAGGAATAACAGCAGGCACCAGGGCAGGCTGGGGGTTGCCCTGCTGGAATGCAGCTCCATAGAGAAAGCCCTTGGATTGTTGGTCTGCAGCAAGTTCTTCATGGGCCAGCAATGTGCCCTTGTGGCCAAGAGAGCCAATGGCATCCTGGGGTGCATCAGGAAAAGTGTGACCAGCAGGGCTAGGGAGGTTCTACTCCTCCTCTGCTCTGCCCTGGTGAGCAATATTGTGTCCAGTTTTGAGCTCCCCAGTTCAAGAGAGACAGGGACCTGTTAGAAAAAGCCCAATGGAGAGTCATGAGGATGGCTGGGGGACTTCAGCATCTTCCCTACGAAGAGATACTGAGAGCCCTGGGGCTGTTTAGGTTGGAGAAGAGAAGGCTGAGAGAAGATCTGATCGATGTCTATAAATATGTGAGGGGTGGGTGTCAAGTGGCTGTGGCCAATCTCCTTTTTGGTGGTCAGCAGCAATAAGAGAAGGAGCAACAGCTACAAGCTGGAAATCAGAAGGTTTCAGCTCAGCATGAGGAGAAACTTCTTTACAGTGAGGGTGACAGAGCCTTAGAGCAGGCTGTCCAGAGAGGTTGTGGAGTCTCCTTCTCTGGAGACCTTGAAACCCCAACTGGGGGTTGGACTGGGTGATCTCTGGAGGTCCCTTCCTACCTCTTAATATTCTGAGATTTCTAAAACTTTGGACTCTTGACGAGTTTGGGATGTATTCAAGGGTCAGGCATGTGCTTTCTTCCTCTAAACATCACTTCTTGTTTGAGAAACCCTGGGGAATGCCACTTTGTCACCTTAATATTTAGTTTTTGCTAGGCTGACATAACGAGTTAAGAGACATCAAAATTGCCTCTGGTAATCAAGGTTGATGGGCAGAAAATTTGGGCTATTTTGTGGCGTAAGGCTTTGTATAAGCCTCTTGATGGGTTGTTGTCGGACTTTTTACCTTAGGCATCTCATTTTGACACCCAAACTTCTCTTGGCTCCATTCATAGACCCAAAGAAAACAAAAAAAAAAAAACAAAAAAAAAAAAAAAAANAAAAAAAAAAAAAAAAAAAAAAAAAAAAAAGAGAGCAGTTCTGAGAATCCCAACCTCTCAACTACCCAAGAATCCAGGGGGGATTACCTGCATGAATAACCTCCTCCTGGTTTACAAATTGCTTGTTCTTCAAAAAAAAAAAAAACCAAAAAACAAACAAAAGCAGAAAATCACCCTTGAGAGCTGGCAATCAGTTTAAGCACTAAGTCTGCTAATGACCGTGTGCCCCACTCTTTGCTGACAGCAGCAGCAGCAGTACAGCACCTGGTTGACACAAAGGTTGCCCTAAGGTGTTTGGTTAGGTGCTGGGAGCTTGGTCATTGTGCTTAGCATCGAAGGAGGCTTGCGCAAAGAACTCCAAAATAATGATCTTTTAATTATACAGCAACTTTCGCTTGTTCGCTTAACTGCTGGGTCCGGGAAGCAGGAGAAATGTCTAAGGAGCTGCCAAATGGGCTGCAGCTGAGCGCACACTGTTGTTTAGCTTAGCTTTCGACAGGAAGCAAGGAGCACAGTGGGAGATGAGCGGCTTGATTAGCTGTTTGATGTAGAAGGTATAAGCGTGCCTCTGAGGATGTGGTCTCACCTAGCACAGGGCTGCCTGCTTGAAAGGGACATCGTAGTTCTGTCCTGAACCTGCTGTGGCAGCTGCAAAGCCTCCCTTAACAGGGAGCAATCTATGACGAGAGGGATGTGGACATGCTGGAGCGTGTCCAGAGAAGGGCCATGAGGATGCTCAGAGGGCTGCAGCACCTCTGCTGTGAGGACAGACTGAAAGAGTTGGGGATGTTCAGTCTGGAGAAGAGGAGGCTCCCAGGTGACCTTATTGTGGCTTTCCAGGATCTGAAGGGGGCCTGCAGAAAAGCTGGGGAGGGACTTTTTAGGCTGTCAGGGGGTGACAGGACTAGGGGGAATGGAGCAAAGCTGGAGGTGGGGAGATTCAGACTGGAGGTGAGGAGGAAGTTGTTGAGCATGAGAGTGGTGAGAGCCTGGAATGGGTTGCTCAGGGGGGTGGTTGAGACCATATCCCTGGAGGTGTTTGCAGCCAGGCTGGCTGAGGCTGTGGGCAGCCCAATCTAGGATAGGGTGTCCCTGCCCATGGTAGAGAGGTTGGAACTTGATGATCCTTGTGGTCCCTTCCAACCCTGACTGATTGTATGATTCTATGAATCTCCTGAGGTGTTAAACACCCTAAAAATCTTAGATGTCAATGAAGAGTCCCCCATGGCACTACTTAGAAACAACAGTAAATATAATGAAAATATTCTTCCAGAATTAATTTGGACAGTGTCCTGGTAAGGCATAAAATCCTGCCAGATTAGTTCAAACCCCTGTTCTCCTCTTCCTGTAGCAAGGTCTGTTGTTAGTAAAGGAGTTCAAGGATGTCTGTGGAGTTTTGTGCTGGTTTGAGGCTACTTGGAATATTTTAATGGGAGCAATTAGAACATTGGCTGTGAAAAGGCAATGATAGTGACGTCTGTGTCACTCATTTGTTCTGAGGGACGTGAACCCAAGAAGCATAATCAAAGTCAATCAATCTCTGTCTGGCTGCCACTTGCTTCACTAATTCTTATTGAGTAGGGTTCTAGGTTGGACTTGGTGATCCTGAGGGGCTTTGCCAACCTGGATGTTGCTGTGATTCTGTGCTGTCGTTGAACTATAAATATATGTAAATATTCCTTGTACATGTTGATTGCCTTTCATACATTTTTTTCCTTTTTTAAGCCTACTTTTCTAAATACAATTTCATTTAACTTCCAAAATTCTGAGGCGTGGCAAATTTACTCCATGGTGGGGGGGGGTAAATTTCCAGTTTGTTGGATGGCAAATCCAACCCACAGCAGCAACACACTCAGAAATTAACCTTGTCTAAATTGCTTGTGACAGGAAATGTTGAAACATCACTCAGTTATGCACAGTTGCTTTCCAGTGCTGCTTTCATTCCTTCCCTTTTACATTTTGCTTGGTTCGGGTTAGGTTTTTGTGCCTGTGTATTTGTGCTCCTGGTGGCTGGTAGCTTAGAATTCTGCCTTTGCCTTTTCAAGAGTTAAAGGGCAATTATAACCCATGATCTCCCAGAGTTAAGAGTGAATAGGAAATATGCTAGAGCTCTCCTCTGCACAAAATTTACTACAATGCTATTTTTGGGTATCTATTCTTGCAAGTTTGGGGCTTAAGCTATTTAAGGAACCGTAACAGTTCTCAGTTTTTTGACTCCAGCTTTCACGGTGGTTGTAAAGCTTATGGAAAACTGGCACAAGGTCTGCTTTTTTTCTGCCACTATTCTACCACAGCATTGCCATTCTTAGCATCTCATCATCGCCTTGGACACTGATAAGAGCTTTTTTGCTCAGCAGCAAAACCAAATTGACTGATCAAAGAATTGAAAGCCAAATTGCATCTACTAAAAACTACTAGAAAACCTGTGAAGGTACCTTGATGTCACATTGAAGGCAGCTTTTGAGTTGTACCTGTCCTTCAGTCAGGAAATGCTGTGGCCAGGATAAAAATCTTGCTTACTAGAGTGTTTTCCATACCTGAAGATTAAGAAAAGTAAGTTCTCATATTCTTCTAAACTGAGATTTCTTCATATGCAGGTAGCTTAACCTAACATAGACATTAAAGAAGAAATCCAAACAATTCTGAGATTAAGAATATTTTCTGAGACTGTGAAGTGCTTGTGGATATCACAGAACTTTAAAAGTTGGAAGGGACCTCCAGAGATCATTCAGTCCAACCCCCCTGCCAAGCAGGATCCCCTAGGGCAGGTCACACAGGAATGCATCCAGGTGGGGTTTGAAATTCTCCAGAGAAGGAGACTCCACAACTTCTTTGGGCAGATTGTTCCAGGGCACTGCCACTCTCACTGTAAAGAAGTTTCTCGTGTTGAGGTGAAACCTTCTGTGCTCCAGTTTGTGCATGTTGCTCCTTGGCTTATTGCTGCTGACCACTGAAAAGAGCTTGGCCCCAGCCACTTGACACCCACCCCTCAGATTTGCCTCTCTGTAACTGCAAATGAGGAATATGGAAAAAACTGTGTAGATTATTGGTATGTAGAATTGGTACATTCAGTGATAGTTGTAGTTGAGGATGCCACTGCTGACTGCAGAGGGGTTTGGACTAGATGACCTTCAGAGGTCACTTTCAACCCAGACCATTCTGTGATTTAGGGCACAGCAAGCATAAGGCTGAATTAAAATATGATCCAGAGTGAGGCTGGAAAATATAAAGTTCAAGTAGTATCACTACAGGGACAAGTTAAAATAGAGCACCAAAATTAAATGAGAGCAGGGAAGAGAGGTTCACACAACCCTTTCCTTGGCCAGAAGCATGGAAAATGGAAGGATGGAGAATGTATTTTCCTCAAATGAGGTTTGCTATCTTATGCCAGATTTGCTTTGCTTTCAGTGAACAGAGCTGAGGGAAGGTGACAACTGTGGCTTCTGTGGTGAGATCTAGCAGGCAGCACATTTTCCAGGCTGCAAGAATGGCACAAATCCAGGACTGGTATCACAGGAAGCACGATGAGTGTGAAACAGCACTGCTGGATGCAATAACCACTATCAGCACAGCACCCATTTCCCTTTTCCACACGCAGAAAAATTGGAAGGTGAAACTTTGAGAAAGGCAAAGTCACTGAAGACACAAAGCTCCATCAGTTTAACAGCAGCAGCAGCCTTAGCAAGAAGTAGTATTAGCAGCGATAGTAATGGCAGTAGTAACTTCTAGATGCATCTGTAGGTATTCATTATGTTTTTATTTTGGAAAGAAAAGGGGAGAAGGTGTGGGATAGAATAAAAACCTGCGTTTGCTGACCTGCCAGATAGGTATTTTGCCACTGATTTATCATCTAGAAAAAAGAAAGAAAGGAAAAAAAAAAAATGCCACCAAAGAGGAGGAGACTGAGGAGGAAACGTTGCACAAACCTTGTGA
Source organism: Psilopogon haemacephalus (assembly GCA_013396835.1). Classification (NCBI taxonomy): domain Eukaryota; kingdom Metazoa; phylum Chordata; class Aves; order Piciformes; family Megalaimidae; genus Psilopogon; species Psilopogon haemacephalus. Next base: position 447,288 of record VWZI01014539.1, read on the forward strand.
TGAGTTTTATGAGCTAAGCCTAATTGCCCCTTCCTTTCCTTATTGTGAGGCACTAAAATCTGGCACTCTACCTACCTTTTCTTCCCCAAGATTAATGGATATTTCACGCTGCCCCTTGGAGGTTTCTGACGACAGCAGCCCAACACCTTCCCTGTCCCCCCTGACCCCTGGCATGCAGGCTAGGGGGGTGTGTGTGTGGAGTGAGGATGTGCTGACGTGGCCCATCCAGCAGGACACTATGTGCTCGCATTGTCTCTGAGGCAGGCAGCATTGACTCTTTGTTTGCAGGAGCTGCTAATAAATTAAATTCAGGTATTTTCTGTGGGGCACGTTCCCAGCGCTCACTCTGCTGCCGTACATTGCTCTCCTCTCTTGCTTTCTAAGCTCATCCCTTCCAGCTTATTTATTTTGCCGTCGAGTTTTATGGTTACATTTGCGTTACCCAAGTGACTGTTTGAATCCCGTGGTTCAGGTTTGTTTATTCCTTTGGGACAAGCTCCTTTACACTCCTCCTGCCAGCAGGTCTGGCACTGAATCCCTCGCTGTAAGGGAAGGAATGAAATACCTGGGGTCGCCTGGCAATGGGAACTCAAAGGCTGGGTATTTGAAGTCGTTCTTTTGTGGAGTCACAGAGTCACAGAATGGTCAGAAAGAAGATGGATGTTGTTATGTTTTTAACTCTATCCCTGTTGGATCAATACCAATTCATAGAATCACAGAATTGTCAAGGTTGGAAGGGACCTCAAGGATCATCCAGTTCTAAATCTCCTGCTACGGGTAGGGACTATTCCCACTAGATCAGGTTGCCTGGAGCCACATCCAGCCTGGCCTTAAAAGCATCCAGGGATGAGGCTTCCACCACCTCCCTGGGCAACCTATTCCAGTGTCTCACTACCCTCATGATAAAGAACTTCTTCCTAATATTCTGTTCTAATGTCTAATCTAAATCTCCCCTTCTCTAGCCTGGATCTATTCCTCCCAGTCCTACCACAACCTGACACCCTAAAAAGTCCCTTTCTCTGTGTACTTCTAGGCATGTCCCTTAACTGTTCTACATTTTTGTTTCCTGTTCTTTAAAGACCTTTGTCTAATATCCTCCTGGAGTAAAGTAAATTCTGTCTATGTTCATGTATGTAGTCACGAAGAGAGTTTAGGCTCTTCAGCGTGGAGGAGTGAAGGCTCTAAGGAGACTGTTTAATGGCATTCCAGAACGTGAGAGGGCCTACAAGAAAGCTGGGAAGGGACCTTTTACAAGAGTTTGTGGTGATAGGATGAGAGGGAATAGATTGAAGCTGGAGGATGGCAGATTTAGACTGGAGATGAGGAAGAAATTCTTTCCAGTGAGTGTGGTGAGACACTGGCACAGGTCGCCCAGAGAGGTTGTGGCTGCTTCCTCCCTGGATGTGTTCAAGGCCAGGTTGGATGAGGTCTTGAGCAACCAAGGCTAGTGGAAGGTGTCCCTGCTCATGGTGGGGTGGTTGTAGCTAGGTGACCTATAAGGTCTCTTCCAACCCAAACGATGTTTCTCTGATTTCTCTACTGGAAAATGCTCATAAATAATTCCTGTTGGTCAAGTACTCATGGAAGCCATTAAAAAGGCACCAAAAACCCAACCCTCCCCTACCATATGGATATCTTTTGGTGCAGATTTTGGCAGGAGCGTTCGCTCGTAGCTGCAGTGCTTGAGCAAACCAGAATCTGTTGAACACCACAACCTCTGGGGCAAATCCTAGAATGGGAGAATCATTAGGGTTGGACAAGACCATTAAGATCCTCGAGTCCAACCATAACCCAGCTACCATGACCTCTAAGGCTCCTTGTGCTCCCTTCCAACCCTGACTCGTTCTAATCTATGCTCTGAAGCACTACATCTGCACACTTCTTGAACACCTCCAAGGATGGCAACTCCACCACCTCCCTGGGCAGCCTCACTGCTCTCTCACTAAAGTAGTTTTTTCCCTAATGTCCAAATCAAACAAAATGGGGAGGAAAAAACCAAAATAGATTCCTTCTTTTTTTTTTTTTCTTTTTTTTTTTTTTTCCCAGAAGCAATTTTAAGCTGAGTATAATTTCTTTTAAAGGTACTTGAACTGGAGATTCCATTAGCTCTCCAAAATAAATACACTACAGCAAGCTGGAGTTTATAGAGCCCTTTGAATCATTTTAGTAAGATTTGGTTAGTAGAAGGTTAATGCAACTGCCAAGCACTGTAATTGCATATTGCTAGGAGGTCAGGGCAAACAATTAAAACCTCTAAAATGGTGGCTTGGGGGCTGAAGAGGTCATATTGAGCCACTTAGTCCTGCTAATATGGGTTCAGAGAATTATATCCTAGATGATTGCTTGTTTCTTCAGGGTTTCTCTACTACAGAAGATGATTTCCTTTCTCCTTATCCTTCTTCACGTGCGTGAAGGTCTCAGAGGACCTACGACACTGTGTCCAGGTTTGGTCCCCACTGTACAGAAGAGATGCAGACAGGCTGGAAAGTGTGCAGAGAAGGGATATGGGAATGATCAAAGACATCAGGGAGTGAGGAGAGTGGAAAACCCCTCTTTGAGACACATATGTTGTGGCCAAAATGCTGCTTCATTCTCCTGCATCAGCCTTTATGTGTGGGTGAGTGTCAGGGAGATCCCAGGTACAGGGAGGAAGCAAGGTAGAGAGGCAACCATCATCTATACCATCTGTTTTACACCTATCAGCATACTTTTTTATTTTTAACCTGCAAAAAGGATCTTCTACTTAGCTCAGATTCCTTTCCCAGCTTCCACCAAGGAAGGTTAGATCCTTTCTCTTGAATAATTGTGGTGGTTTGAACTAGTTGGAGGATTTGAATGAGAAATTAGGCTATAGGCTGAGAAAGGAAAGCACTGATGATGCTGCTTCCCTCATATCTTTACTGAGAAAGGGGAAAAAAATTGTTTTAAGATTTGTAACCCAAATATAGATAAGTCAGACTGCTTCAGACCGCTTTGGGCTGTGGTAGCTCTTGCATGGTTCTTTCTCCTTGCCTTTTGTAGCTGGATCTGAATAATTCCACTGACTTCTTTCCTGCTGCTAACCCCTCTGGCCCATCTACCTCCACCTATCTGCTGCATCAACAGGTGGTGAGAGAAGATTGGGGAAAGGTGGTAGGGGTGGTTGGTTACCCCTCTTAGGGATTTTTATCTCTGGGAGGGCTGTGGTGTTTCTGTATTACCTTTTCACTGTATATATCTGTAAATATCTGTTATACATTGTAAATATCTGCTTATATATTATGCATTGCTGTAAATATAAAGCTTAATTCCTTAACTTCCAGCTGACTGAGTCCTAGCCTGGGTTATTTCCCAGTGTGGGGGGGCAGCTAAGTGCTAAACCACCACAGTAATACAAAAATAGACTCCTCCTTTGCTGGAACATGGAGCTGGCCTGAAAAAAAAGATGTGATTTCAACGTGCTTAAACTGGCTGACAGGAGCATATCCATCATATCATAACGGGTGCTAGGATGAGAGGCAGTTGGCCTCAGCTTGAACCAGGGGAGGTTTAAATTGCATATTAGAAGAAGCTTCTTCACTGTAAGGGTCTTCAAAGACTGGAGCAGGCTCCCCAGGGAGGTATTTGATTCTCCCCATCCCTGGAGTTGCTTAAAGGAGGCAGCAATGTAGTGCGAGGGACATGGTTTAGCATCAGACATGGTAGTTAGCTAATAATCGGGCTTGATGATCTGAAAGGTCCTTTCCAGCTGAAAGGATTCTGTGATTTTGAGAAGTATTTGAGCTTTTCTTTCAAGATGTTTAGCCTGCTAATTTAAAAATCACACTGCACACACCAAAGGAATCTTAACTGAGGAAAAGAGAAAAAAAAAAAAAAGAGGCTCCTGAGCCCTGCGGGTGAGAACTTTATAGCTGCTTCAACTATGCTGTGAACTTCTCCTAGCCCTACTGGGAAAATGCTAAATAGCTGAGTCAAGCAACCCTCCTTGCTGTTGTCATGTGTCAGAAAGCTCTGGCCAAAATCCCACTGAGATTGTCATGCCCTGTTGCTGTGACAAATGAATTATGCAACTTCCTAGGGAATCTGTTCCTGTTCACCTTTTGCTTTTGCAAAATCACTCCTGTTGGATTTGCCCTTGGAGGTTCTTGAGCTTGCCTCTTCCTTTTCAGTTGCTTGCCTTCTCCTAAACTCTTTTTTTTTCCTTTATCCACCATGTTATTTTGAGAACTCAGCCTGTTTAACTTTGAATGCTTTTGAATGTTGGGCTTTTTTGAAGAACATCAGAGGGCTAAGGGGTTCCTGGGGTGTATTAAGAAGACTGTGTCTAGCAGATCGAGGGAGGTTCTCCTCCACCTCTACTCTGCCCTGCTGAGACCTCATCTTGAGTACTGCCTTCAGTTTTGGACTCCCCAGTTTAAGAGGGAGAAGGATCTGCTGGTAGGAGTCTAAGGAGCTACAAGGATGATGAGGGAACTGGAGCACTGCCTGATGAGGAGAGGCTGAGGGACCTGGGGCTGCTTAGTCTGGAGAAGAGAAGACTGACAGAGAATCTAATAAATGTTTCTTAATATCTGAGGGCTGGGGTTCAAGAGGGGGGGGACACAGGCTCTGCTCACTTGCTCCCTGGTATAGGGCAAGGAGCAATGGATGGAAGCTGCAGCACAGGAGGTTCCACCTCAACGTGAGGAAGATCTTTCCTGTAAGAGTTGCAGAGCACTGTCACAGGCTGCCCAAAGAGATTGTGGAGTCTTCTTCTCTGGAGACTTTCAAGGCCTGTCTGGATGTGTTCCTGTGTGACCTGAGCTAGATTGTCTGGTCCTGCTGTGGCAGAGGGGGTTGGACTGGATGATCTCTTTGGGTCCCTTCTGGTCCCTGACATCCTGTGAGTCTGTGATCAGGTCTTTCTCTTCTGGGCAGCTTCCTCAAGCCTGGAGCATTGCATGAGGTTGTTGTGATTTGGTACTTCACAGAACCACAGAATTGTCAGGGCTTCTCTTGATGCAGCCCAGGATCTGGTTTGCTCTCTGGGCTGCAAGTGCACACTGGTGTCTCATGTTGACCTTCTCATCCACCAGCACCCCTAAGTCACACTCCTCATGGCTGCTCTCAAGCCAGTCACTGCCCAGTCTATGTCAATGCTTGAGATTGCACTCACCCAGCTGCAGGACTTTGCACTTGCCCTTGTTGAACTTCATGAGTGGGTGTCTTGGGCCCACCTCTTCAGCCTGTCAAGGTCCCTCTGGATGGATCCCTTCCCTCCAGCCTGTCAGCTGAACCACACAGCTTGGTGTCATCAGCAGCCTTGCTGAGGGTGCCTCAATGCCTCCATAGCACTGATGAAAACGTTAAATGAGACAATGCCAGAGGAAGGTTAGGTTGGACATTAAGAACAATTTTAATCCTGAAAAAGTGGTCAGACATTAAAACAGGCTGTCCAGGGAGATGGTGGAGTCACTGTCTATGGACGTGTTACAGAATCGTGTGGATGTGGTTTAATGGCCACGGTGCCATTAGGTTGGACTTGGTGATCTTTACGAACCAAAACAATTCTATGCTTCTGTTCTTCTGTTTTTTTTCTAGATATATCTTTTTGAGACATTTTTCTCATCCCTGTATTTTTATGGTTTTTAAAGGGTTGATGCTATGACCTGGATAGTTGGAAGGGAACATTTTTAGCCAGTGCCTGTTCTGTTGACATGTCTAAAGCAAGCCTGGACCACAAACTGTCTTCTAATAAAGCACAGCACCCTTGCCAAAAGGCTTAGAGTAAAGGGTAGCTTGGGTGCTTGGCTCCACTAGTGCAGTAAAATCACAGCTGACATCTGTTTAGTGCAACCACACCAAGCTTAAAAGTGAAGGGCAGGCCTGAAGACTCAAGCTGATGGAAACCTGCTGCCGATGCAGTGCGTGCGCTCGTGTAGTTTATTAATCTTGTCAGTTGTTATTACCTTTTTATCTGGATCCTGTTAACTTGGGGTTTGTGTCTAACTCGTGGACAAGGTCCCCTTTTGTTTGCTTTCTTCAGATAGGAGAAGTCTGTTGGCCTGAGCGTTCAAAGGCATAAAGTCAGTAGCATCATGGAAATTTGGCTGTGTTTTGAGCTCTTGAGTAGCTATAAAAATTAGGCTTTTTTTTTTTTTTTTTTAACAGGCTATTGTTCCACAATCTATCTCATCTCTCTTTCTAGCCTTTTTATAACTTTCCAGTCACTTGAAGCTACTTTGCTTTTGCATTCCCAAGTTCAGTGAAAGTTGTTGCTTAGTTTGTGGGATGCGGTTTCGACGCCAGATGCCCACTTAGGCATGCCAAGAGGATATAGAAAGCTAATCCAAACAGCTGAGGCCTTTACATGTGTGACAGCATCACTCTGTGGCAAACTTCTTTTAGCTTTATTTTCTTAGAGCAAACTGGAAGAGTTCAGCATGCTCATGCAACAGGGAGCAAGCTGAGCTGAGGTCAACAGAATGAGCTGCTTACTGCAGAGGGGAGTTGGACTACATGACCATCGGAGGTCCCTTTCAACCCAGACCCTTCTATGGTTCTGTAATTCTAGGTTTAACCACACTAAGTTCCAGGTCCTGCAATTTGGTCACAACAACTCCAAACAACACTAAAGGCTTGGGGAAGTTCTGGAGCCCCCAACACAAGAAGAACATGGAACTGTTGGAGCCAGTCCAGAAGAGGCCATGAAGATGCTCAGAGGGCTGCAGCAGCTCTGCTATGATGACAGACTGACAAAGTTTGGGCTCTGCAGCCTGGAGAAGAGAAGGCTTCCAGGAGACCTTGGAGTGGCCTTCCACTGCTATCCTATGGAATGTGCTACCTTTATTTTCTCTCAATTTCTTTTCATAAAAAAATCATAGAATGGCTTAGGCTGGAGGAGACTTTAGAGATGATCTAATCCAATCTCCCTGACTTGAGAGGGACACCTCTCAACTAGACCAGGTTAACTCAGGGCCACATGCAACCTGGCCAGCCCAGGGAGAGAGCATCCACAGCCTCTCTGGACAATCTGTTCCAGAGTCTTGACACCCTCGTAGTGAAAAATTTCTTTGTAAGATTCAGTCTAAACCTCTTCTCCTTCCATTTAAATCCATCTCCCATGTCCTGTCAGTGGACACCCTTGTAAAAATTCCCTCTGCAGCCTTCCTGTAGGTTCCCTTCAGGTATTGGAAGGGAAGGTATTGGCAGTTATAAGGTCCCCCTGGAGTCTTCTTCAGTTTGAGCAATCCCAGCTCCCTCAGCCTATCCTCATAGCAGAGATGTACCAACTCCTGGATCATCTTTGTGTGTCACCTCTGGACTTGTTCCAACTTGTCCCTCTTACAGTGAGGACACCAGACCTGGATGCAGTATTCAAGGTGGGCTCTCAAAAGAGCAGAATAAAGGGGCAGAATCCTCTCTCTTGATTGAAAACCAAAGAAAACAAGAAAGTGGCCTCCAGACTTTCTAGGGGCTGGGTTATCAAGGTTTTTACAGTGAAAAATGAAGTTTGGGGGTTTTTTTTCCACAACCCACAGAGAGGCTCTGTAAACATGCTGCTACTGCCTGCACTCCTCCTCCAGCTTTGCAGCATCTCGTGTTTCCTTACTTGGAGCTCCAAGCAGGGTGACACTCAGGTCTGGCAAGTTAGTCCCTCACCCATGCTGTTAATAACTTGGACAGGAGCCTGGAGAAAACATGGATTTGATGTCCTGAAATATTTTGGGATTGGGATTGGTTCTTAACGTCATATCCAGGTCTGCGATGCTCCATCCGAGCCCATGGGGCCTGGGTGTGGAGCTCTTTCCAGAGACAGTCAAGGAACCAAAGATTGCTGTGTAAAGTCTGGTTCCTTCTCTTTGATTTAATATTGTAAAAGCACTGTAGCAGGGCAGCTAAGAGAAAGAGGGAGATGTGGAGCTGCTCTCTGAAACACTGTCCTCAGCACCTTCCTGTGCTGATAGAATACCAAGGAGTATGATAGATAATCTTTTATTTCTCTTGAGTTCCTTTTGTATCCAGACTTGCAAGGGCCAGCAGTAGTGATCAATGATTCCTCTGTATTTCTCCACTACAAGAAAGACATTGGGGTCCTGGAGCGAGCCCAGAGAAGGGTAGAAAAGCAGATGAAAGGTCTGGAGAACAGGTCCTGTGAGGAGCAGCTGTTTAGTCTGGAGAAAAGGAGGCTGAAGGTAGACCTCATTGCTCTCTACAGTTGCTGAAAGGACGTGAGGGTTGATCTCTTTTCCCTAGTAGCAAGTGGGAGGCTGAGGGGAAATGTCCTCGGGAGGCTTTGGTTGGATATTAGAAGAAGTTTCTTTACTGAAATGTCACACACTGGAATAGGCTCCTAAAGGGAGGTGTTCAAATGCCCATCCTAGAGGTGTTCAAAAGACACAGAGATGTGGTGCTGAGGGACATGGTTTAGCACCAGCCCTGACACAAGTAGAAAATGGTTGGACTCAGTGATCTTAAAAGTCTTTTCCACCAAACATGTAGCTGTGGTTATGTTTTGGGAGTTCACTGATGCTCAGGATAAACCCTGAGCTTTGCTTGTCACTATGCACAACATTTCTTGAGCTCCTATCCCATTGAAATGTTGGGGGTTTTTTTTTTGGTAGCATTTATTAATAACTTTTTTTTCCCCTTTTTTTTCCTTTTTTTTTTTTTTTTTTAATTTCCATAGATCTAGAGAGAATTTCCTTGTTGGTGTCGTGATAAACACAAACCCCACAACTAGGAGTTTAGGGTAGGGTGTCCCTGCCCATGGCCAGGGGGGTGTGGACTAGGTGATCCCTTGTGGTCCCTTCCAACCCTGAGTGATTCTATGATTCTGTGATAACTCTTTTGTAACCTGTGGCTTGGAGAAATTTATTCTGGATGCTGTATTGCAAATTGTATTCTTCTGCCTAAAAAAGAAAAAAAAAAAAGAAGAAGGAAAAAAAAAGACAAAACCAAAACTCTCTGATTAAGTCAGCAGGAGTTTTGTGTGGACACTTGTGAGCTAGTTTTGATGCAGTCAGCCTGGGTAATGATAGTAGTGTAATTGTGCCAGGCTGGAGCCCAAGTCTGAGCTGCTCAGCCTGTCTGGAAAGCTGGGTGAGTAATGGGGCAGCTAGCCTGAGCTAACCTCTGTGCTGCTTTGGCTGCACTTTGTCAGAGCTTGAGCTGGCTTCTTTAAAGCTGACCTTGGCAGACTGATGTATGCTACAGCCTCACTTTGTCTGCACTCCTGTAAATGCCTTTGCTGTGGCTGGCTGCAGTGAATACCTATTCCTCAAATGGCAGATTTGCTAACCCCAAAGGAAAAAGAGGCTCCTTTCCTTTTGGGAAATCTTAACCTTGCTAAAGCAAACAGCAAAACTCTTTTTCATGCCAACAGGGGTGTGATGCCACACTGCCAATGTGCAGCTCACCTTTCTGCATCTCTTAAGGTTCTCCTGCCCCTCTGTTCTGCCCCAGTGAGGCTGCATCTGGAATATTGTGTCCAGTTCTGAACCACTCAGTTCAAGAAGGATATAGAAGTGCTTGAGAGAGTCCAGTGCAGGGCCACAAAGATTATGAAGGGAACAGAACATCTCTGTTATGAGGAGAGGCTGAGGGAACTGAGACTCTTTAGCCTGCGGAAGACTAAGAGGTGACCTCATTCATGTTTATAAAGATGTGCAGGGTGAATGCCAAGAGACTGGAGCCAGGCTCTGCTGGGTGATGCCCAATGACAGGACAAGGGGCAATGGGTGGCAGTTGAGGCATAGGAAGTTCCATGGAAACATGAAGAGGATTTTTTTCTCTGTGAGGGTGACAGAAGACTGGAACAGGCTGCCCAGGGGAGTTGTGGAGTCTCCCTCTCTGGACATATTCAGAACCTGCCTGGATGCATTCCTGTGTGACCTGTTCTAGGTGATCCTGGCAGGGGGTTGGACTGGATGAGCTTTTGAGGTCACTTTCAGCTCCTGACGTTCTGTGATTCTGTGATTCTTAGCAAGTGTGATGCTCCTGGGAAAGCTTCACATGAGCCCTCTCTGTATGGCAGTGGCAGTCAGGAGGTGATCTGCTTATGTTCAGCCTCTTTCCTCCATAAACCAATGGATCTGAAAAAAAATAAAAAGTGGTTTATGGCTGTATGGCCTGCCCTAGGTGAGCCTGCTCTAGCAGGAGGATTGGACTTGATGATCTCTGGAGGTCACTTCCAACCCTTACCATTCTGTCATCCTATGGCCTTGTGCTCAATAAGCAGATGAACTCAGACAGATGAATTTGCATGAGCCTAAAAAGTTGCCCATTTCTTCTGACATTTTTCAGATGAGAGAGACAAAGAGAAAAAATATGTTTCTGTCTGACAAGCTAGAAGTTGTATCATAGAAAGTTAGGGGTTGGAAGGGACCTCCAGAGGTCATCAAGTCCAGTCCAACCACTCTGCCAAAGCAAGGCACACCAAGCAGGAATGCATACAGGGCAGGTTTTGAAAGTCTCCAGAGAAAGAGACTCCACAGCTTCTCTGGGCAACCTGCTCCAGCCTCCAGCACTCTCAGAGTAAAGAAGTTTCTCCTCATGTTGAGGTGGAACCTTCTGTGTTCTAGCTTGTACCTGTTCCTCATCTTACCACTAGGCACCACCAAAAAGAGCCTGGCACCTTCATCCTGCCATCTCCTCCTCTGGAGACTTTCAAACCCCAACTGGATGCATTTCTGTGCAGATTATCCTAGGGCATCCTGCCTTGGCAAGGGGGTTGGACTCAACAATCCCTGGAGATCCCTTCTGACCTCTAAAGTTCTGTGACTCTGACACCCAATCCTCAAACATTTGTAGACATTACTCAGATCCCCTCTCAGCCTTCTCTTCTCCAGACTAAACAGCCCCAGGGCTCTCAGTCTCTCTTCACGGGAGAGATGTTCAAGTCCCTTAATCATCCTTGCAGCTCTCAGCTGGACTCTCTCCAACAGATCTCTCTTGAACTGGGCTATCTTCATAGCTGCACGTTCAGGGGCTTGGTATGAACTCTGCCACAGGGCTACTGCTGCAGTCGGAAGTGACCACATCCAGTGGGTGCTTAGTTGCAGCCCCGAGGATCGATGGTTTGCAGCCAAGTGCTGCAGATCCCTCTGCTTTGCAGTTTTCCTTTCGCTCCTGCTATACAAATGTGGTTACCAGAATGTGGCAACTCTGTAAATGAGAGAGAGAGAGAGAGAGAGAGAGAAAGCCTTTGGCGATACTGATGCAAAATATGCAAGCAGCTCCGGCTAAACATAGCTGTATGTGGTGGTTTAGCAGTTACCTGCCCCCCCACACCTTTTGAAATAAACCCTGGCTAGGACTCAGAACACTGGAAGTTGATAAATGAAGCTTTATATTTACAGCTTTGCACAATATACAAGCAGATATTTACAAGGTATAACAGATATTTACAGATATATACAGTGAAAAGGTAATACAGAAACACCACAGCCTTCCCAAAGACCAAAATCCCCACGAGGGGTAATCAACCACCCCTACCACCTTTCCCCCCTTCCCCAGTCTTATCTCACCACCTGTTGATGCTGCAGATAAGCTGAGGTAGATCAGCCAGAGGGGTTAGCAGTAGGAAAGAAGTTAGTAGAATTACTTAGAATTAGCTACCAAGGCAGAGAGACAAAGGAACCATGCAAGAGAAGCAGCCACAGCCCAGAGTGGTCTGAAACCATCTGTGTTATCTATATTTTGGTTATAACTTTAAAAACAACTTTTTTTTTTCTTTCTCAGTAAAGCTCTGGGGTGAAGTGCCATCCTGTGTTTTCCTCTCTCAGCCAATAGTCTATTTTCTCACTCAAATTCTCCAATTAGCTCAAACCAGCACACTTTACCATGGTTTTGTTATAGAAATGTCAACTGGAAACGGAACATTATGGAAGCATTTCTTTTATCTTTGTGGGCTCTCCCAGCTGCGGCGTTTTCTCAAGCACAGTTTACATTGGTGATGTTGTTTGAGCTCGCCACATATGTCCAGCATGCACAGAAGGATGTTTTCAGAAGCAGCAAAGCCTTTTGAGCTCCTTGCAGCGGCTGCCTACCGGCCAGCCTCAGCCCTCTCAGTGCATAAGGCGAGTTTGAGCTGACTTCCAAGGAGGGCAGGAGCAGCTGAAGTGTTGGGAGCAGGAGTTGGAGTTTTCCAGCCTAATGAGCTGAAGGTTTTTAGACCTCTGTGTTGCTGTATCACAGAATCAGTCAGGTGGGAAAAGACCTTTGAGATCACCAAGTCCAACCTATCGCCCAGCATTATCTAATCAACTAAACCAAGTGCCTCATGCAGCCTCCTCTTAAATATCTCCAGGGATGGGGACTCCACCACCTCCCTGGGCAGCTCATTCCAATGCCAATTACTCTTGTTCTGAAGAACATCTTCCTAACCTCCAGCCTGAACCTGCCCTAGCACAGCTTGAGGCTGTGTCCTCTTGTTCTATCCCTGGGTGCCTGGGAGAAGAGCCCAACCCCACCTGGCTAAAACCTCCCTTCAGGTAACTGTAGAGAGCAATGAGGTCTGCCCTGAGCCTCCTCTTCTCTGGGGTGCACACCCCCAGCTCCCTCAGCCTCTTCTCACAGGGCTGTACTCCAGCCCCCTCCCCAGCCTTGGTGCCCTGCTCTGGACATGTTCAAGCACCTCAGCATCTTTCTTAATCTGAGGAGCCCAGAACTGGACACAGGACTCAAGGTGTGGCCTGACCAGTGCTTGAGTATAGGGACAGAAGGGCTGCCCTAGAAGTTCTGTGTCATTATGTTACAGAGGGTGGGCAAATTGCACAGCATATAGTCATATTTGGGAGTCTTAAAGTACTTGTATGTTGTCCAGAGAAGGGCAGACTTCCAAAAGCCATCTGGATGCATTCCTGTGCAGACTCCCATGGGGGATCCAGCTTTGGCAGGGGGAGTTTGCCTCGCTGATCTCTGGAGGTCCCTTCCAACCACTAAAGTTCTGTGACTCTGTAAGCTGTCTCCAGCCAACACATCCAGTCCTGAAGCTACTGAAGCAGGCAGCCAAAGGTTATTCCAGAGACATCACCCTACTGTGAGTCACAAAAACCCCAGACACCAGCATTCATTAATGCTGCCAGCCTGCTTGGCCTGACATGGGCTGGGTTCAGTGGTCATTGGATTAGAACTTGGAAATTAGAGCTCAGTTCTGTCTGTATCTTCCCTTAGTCACTGAGAAAAAAAATACTTGCTCTGTACCAGCATGGGGAAAACAGAGCAGATGAGCAGGAATGGTGATTAACTGCTTCTCAGAATGCCACACAGATGTGGCATCAGGGCACTTACGAAGGAGTAGGCTCAAGCAAACAGATTAAAAGATGCATCTTCATAAAGTTCATCCTGAATCATTCAGGGCTTGTCTTGGTGTGCTAAAAATAGACGATGGCTGGGGTTAGGCAACCTGATAGCAGCAGAAGCTGTCCAGCTCCACAGCCCTGAGGTTTGGGAAGCCCTCAAGCTTGGTGAGGGACCAGCTTGCCATCTCCACAGGGTCTTTGCTTGGTGTCTCCTTGGCATGCCCTACCAGCCACTGCTGCATGGGCTGGGTAGGCTTTGGTCTGGTCCTCTGTGGTCGTTTGGACAGTGAATGGCCAAGCATTTAATAGCAAAGTCTGTTCCATGACAAAGCAGATGTGCATGGACTTTCATTACTGAAGTGACTCTTTTTCTGGTGTTTTTGTTTGTTTATTGGGGGTTTTGTTTATTTGGGTGTTGGTTTGGGGTTTTTTTTTTAAGTTCTGAACAATTAAACTATTTAAAGCAACTTTTAGGTGCTTTAAAGCACTCTTCAATGAAACTATTTTAAGCAACTTTTAGGTACTTTAACTTTAAAGCACTGTTCAATTTAACTATTTAAAGCAACTTTTGGGTGCTGTAACTTTAAAGCACTGTTCAATTTAACTATGTAAAGCAACTTTTAGGTGCTTTAACTTTAAGGCACTATTCAATTTAACTATTTAAAGAAACTTTGGGGTGCTTTCTTTAGCTGTAGCTGATGCACACTCAAGCAGCCAAAGACTTCCTGAGGCAACAGGTTGGCATGAAAGAGCCAAACTGGAAATGGAGGGAGCAAATCAGAACTGTCAGTCTGCCTTCAGGCCCCCATAAATGTTTTCTGTCTATAAAGATGTTGCAGGGTTTGTTTTGTTTCCTGCCTTTACAAACTGGCATTTCCCAGAGATTTGCTGATACTGTCACACATACTCAGCAAAGTGATTAGAAGTCAAACTCAGGCATAACTACATAGGCTGAGCAGGAGGGTTTGGAGGGTTTTTTTTGTTTTTTCTTTTTGCCTGTGAAGCATAGAATCGTAGAATGGTCTAGGTTGGAAGGGACCTCAGAGATCATCCAGTTACAAATCCCTCCCACTAGAACAGGTCGCTCAAGACCTCATCCAACCTGGCCTTGAACATCTCCAGGGAGGGAGCAAAATCAGCCACATACTTTTGGTTCCCTTCTTTCATTTTCTCTGAAGCAAAGAGCTGTGAGAAAAATGGACAGGCCATTACATGCATGGAAGGTGCATGTCTAAAGTAGTAGCAGAAAAGTTAGCTTAGATGCTTTCATTTTATTCTTGGTGCTTCCTTCACATCAAATGGATCAGTCTGGAGTCAGGTAAATGTCTTCATGCATATCAAATTGTCAGGGATTTCAGACTGGACATGAGGAGGAATTTCTTCAGCATAAGAGTAGTGAGAGCCTGGAATGGGCTGCCCAGGGAAGTGGTTGAGACCACATCCCTGGAGGTGTTTGCAGCCAGGCTGGCAGAGGCTGTGGGCAGCCTGATCTAGGGTAGGGTGTCCCTGCCCATGGCAGGGGGGTTGGAACTAGACGATCCTTGTGGTCCCTTCCAGCCCTGACTGATTCTATGATTCTGTGACAGCCTTTATTTGCAGATGGCTCATGGTCTGCCCATTGCAATCAAGTGGTCCTCCCTGTGTGGTGTTTCTAGCCCTGTGGAGGGACTGTGCTCTTCCCAGGTCCCAAAGGCATGGAAAAGTTCAGTCTCTGAAGTCCAGCAGCCATTCAAAAGCCTGGCTAAGTGATCTCATGGTCACTCCCAGTGACAAGCTCTAAGAAATATGTGAATATTCCTTTTCTTAAGTTCCTTCTCTCTGTTTACCTACATGCTTCTAAAAGCACAGCAGGCACCATTAGGTGCCATGCACATTGCTACATCACAACACTCTGGCTGAAGTGGCCTTTTGGTCTTTCATTCAAATCCCATAGATACCTCCTGACAAATCTCCACTCTTCATCTAAAGCAAAAAAAAAGAAAAAAA
>VWZI01014539.1:468913-511941 GCA_013396835.1 Psilopogon haemacephalus
CACATTGAGTGGGATTAACTCCAGAGGCTGTTAGACAGGCCTTTTTTTCCCCTCCCAACCCAGTATGGTTTTATCTGCTAGAGCCATGGCACTGCTGGCCACTGATGGACAATTAGATAATGATGGTGAGTGATGTCTGGCCCCATTACAGTCAATCATCCTTAGCTGCACTGGAGTCAGGAGCCACACTGCCAGCACTGAGCAAAAAGGAGACTGTTCCTTGTGGCATGAAAAGTACCCAACAGCCCTGCAATTCTCTTGGTCTCTTCATTTCACACTCTTATTTTGACAAAACAAACAAGGGGTATTGGCAGCAGCGTTTCCATCTTGCAATCTGAAGAGCTAAAAAGCTGATTTTGAAGGAGATGGTGCTGGTAATTACCAGCAAAACACTTTTCTTTCTTACACGTATGCACATTTCTCATATTAAGGATTATTTTGTTTCTGGTTGATGAGCCATCTGAGTACAGAAAAAGGTTGTTTGAGTGTTTCTCTTTGCCCCAAATTGTGGACAGGGTTAGGACAAATGACAAAGGGCAAATGATATTACAGAAAAAGATCGTGCATCAGTGTTCATTCCTCCAGCT
This sequence comes from Psilopogon haemacephalus, assembly GCA_013396835.1. Taxonomy (NCBI): domain Eukaryota; kingdom Metazoa; phylum Chordata; class Aves; order Piciformes; family Megalaimidae; genus Psilopogon; species Psilopogon haemacephalus. Next base: position 469,501 of record VWZI01014539.1, read on the forward strand.
TCGTTCTGTGATTTCGATTTTCTTCATTGTCATGGAACAAACTATATTTTTGGGGGGGTATATAGAATCAGAGAATCAGTCAGGGCTGGAAGGGACCACAAGGATCATCTAGTTCCTACACCCCTGCCAATAAAAACAGGTACCTGTCAGAATCAGAGCTGTCAGAATAAGCATTTCAGCATTTGAGGCTGGTGTGCTTACTCAAGCAAGAATGATGCTTGGTTTATGGATCCCTGGAGAAATCCCTGGTGGTGCTTGGGGTTTGGTCTATAGGGACTAGATTGTCCAGTATCCATTAATGACACTTTGGTTGGTGTCCCATGGGACCTTGAGTGCTATGCTCAGTTTTGAGCAACTCAATACAAGAAGGAGCAGATTCAAAGAGCAACTGGGCTGGTGAAGGGCATAGAGAATGAGTCTTGTGAGGAGCAGCTGAGGGAGGTGGTTGAGTCACCATCCCTAGATGTGTTTAAAGGTCGTTCAGACTGGAGCTGAGTGCTGTGGTTTATTGGTGAACTTGGTAGAGCAGAGTTAGTGGTTGGACCTGATGATCATTCCAACCTGAATGACTCTGTGATTCTATTGGTCTGTGCCATGAGGACCTACCATGAATTACTTAGATGTGGTCTTACCGATGCAGTTTCTCAGTGAGCTTGGTAGAGCAGGGTTTATAGTTGGGCCTGATGATCTCAGGGGCCTTTTCCAGCCTGAAGGATTCTGTGATTTACTTGGCTTTGACTCCATCTCCTGCTGTGGCGTTTTCATTGCTTTGTCCATACAAGCCAAATGCAATCACCTGGCAGACACTGCTCAAAAAGCGGTTCCTTGAAAATATGGCAGGAGAGGTCAGTTTAGGTTGACAGCATTCTTCTGATGCTGCAGTTTTAAACTCTTCCATTCTTGATGAGTTGTTCTAATTTATTTTTTCTAGTAATTCATGGTCATGGAGCTATCACCCCTGAAGGTGTTCATAAAAGATGTAGGTGTGGCAGTCTGGGAGGTGGTTTAGCAGGCATGGTGGCGTTAGCTTGATGGTTGGCTTTGATCACCTTAGAGGTCTTCTCCAACTGAAACAGTTCTAAGATTCTAAGTGTGGCTGTGATCCAAAAGCTGCTCTTACGAGGCTGATAGCAGCTTTAAAGTTGCTTTGCCATAAAAAAGTGGAGAAGTGAAGTGGCTGGATGAGCCACCCTTGCCTCGGCTCTTCTCCAACCTTAATGATTCTGTGAGTCTCCAATTTTTGCCATGGAGGGGAAATGAAAAATAAAACATCGTTTGAAAGGAAGTTCTTCATGGTTGGGCTTTGATGATCTTACAGATCCTTTGCCAACCTTAATGATTCTCTGATTCTATATTTTTTTGCAATGAATAAACATCCTGTAGGGGAATGAAAAACCATAGAATCATAGAAGGGTTTGTGTTGGAAGGAACCTCCGATATTCATGTGCGTGGATAAGATTCCCCAGAGCCTACCCTTCTCCAGGCTGAAAAGTTCCATCTCTTTCATCCTCTTCTCACAAGCTAGATGCTCCAGCTCCTTCATTATCTTTGTGGCCCTTCTCAGGATTCCAGCAAGTCCATGTCTCTTTTGCACTGGAGAGCCCAGAATTAGACATTGTCAGATATGTGAGACACAGAACAGTTGGGCGCTTCAGACTTATGTACCTAAATCCAGTCCAAGCCCTTCTGCAGGGACATCCTCAGCTAGATCAAGTTACCCAGAGCCCTGTCAAGCCTCACCTTGAATATCACCAGTGATGGAGCCTCAACCACTTCCCTGGACAACTTGTCCCAGTGTTCCACTGTCCTTATGGTGCAGAACTTGTTCCTAGCATCCAATTTGAATCTACTCTTCTCTAGTTTGAAGCCATTGCCCTCATCCTGTCCCTCCAGGCCTTTGTAAACAGTCTCTCTCCATCCTTCTTGGAGACTTCAGGTGCTGGCAGGCTGCTATTAGGTCTCCTGGGAGACCTTTATTTCCTGGATGAACATCATCAGCTCCCTCAGCCTGTCCTCATAGCAGAGGATAAAAAAAATAAAATGTTTGTTTGAAAAGAAAAAAAAAAAATTCTTCATCAGCCTCTGACAAAAACTCACTTTACTAAACAAGCTGCTTCAGCAGTAATTTCAATTCTTAAACAAGTTCAGACATGAAATTCAGTGGAAATCTTTCTGAAAGGTAAGGATTCACAGAAAGAATTCATTAAAAGATGGGTTTGGTGCAGCATTTTTTCGCTCAAAAATTGCTTTCAAGTTTCTTCCTCCCCAGTCTTGCATTCATATTTTGAGATACGAAGGCTTTCATGCTGCATAGAGTTGTTATTTCTGGGCAGAAGGCAGTGCAGGATCAAGCCCTTAACATGCTACACTCTTCCACTTGAGGAAAAGGTTGAAGTGCAAAAAAAAAACCCCACCAAACCCAAAAAGCCCTACAGGAGAAATTTATGAGCTTTTTAGATGCAGCTTCTGTCAAACATGGTTAACAAATTGTCATAACCTTTGTCGTATCTCATTTTCCTGCATAAACAAGTCACATTGAAACTATAAATGATGGAAAATTTAATCCACATGGCTTGCACTATCAAAACTGTTAAGCTGTGTTCTTTTCCACCGTGTCAGCAGTGCTTTATCTGCTGCAGGGAAATGTTGGAAAGATTGCTTTTTAAGGGAGACACCACAGGACCTGCATGAATGTCCTCCTCGTGCCTCTCCCTGCCCACATTCTCACTTTGAGATCTTCCCAAGGCTAGGAAAATGCTTCAGCCTTTGCCTTTTGGCATTCTGATGAAGGTATTTCTACTCACCTCCAAGAGCAGTGTGTTTGGAGACCCTGGCAAGTACACTGAGGCTGATGAGAGCTGTCAGCTTTCTGCTGCCTTCCTGTCTTGAGCGTGCACATCTGCTCCGGGATGCATTATGGTACTCAGGCTCTCACTACTAGCACAGAATCACAGAAACATCCAGGTTGGAAAGCCCCTCAGGATCACCAAGTCCAACCTAGAACCCTACTCTATAAGATTCACCTCAAACCATATCCCCAAGTACTACATCCAAACCACCCTGAAACACATCCAGGGTTGGTTGCTCCACCACCTCCCTGGGCAGCTCATTTCAGTCCCTGACCACTCTCTCACTAATGTCCAATCTAAACCTCCCCAGCCTCAGCTTGAGGCCATTCTCTCTTGTTCTGTCTCAAATTAACTGTGAGAAGAGCCCAGGAGCAGCCTCTCCACAACTTCCCTTCAGGTAGTTGTATGGATTCTTCCTCCTCTATGGGAACTTGGTGCCTTGCAAATCCTGCATGTAGGAACTCCTCGTCCTGTAGATACTCCTCATCCTGTAGACTCTCCTTTCCTCTGTCCACATCAGCTCCGTGGCACACTGAGGTCTCCTTTTTCTCACACACCAGGAAGGGGGTGAGTTCTGAGAGTATCCAGCCCTGGTGCAGGGCAACCTTCTCATCAGAAATCTGTCTCTGTGCTGTGTGAGCTGTTCACCAAAACTGAACTTGAGCAGGGAAGCGATTGTGTCCCCATACTCAGCTTTGGTGGGGCTGCACCTTGAATAGTGGGCTCACTTTTGGGGCCCTCACTGCAAGAAGGACATTGAGGGGCTGGAGAGCATCCAGAGAAAGGGAATAAAGCTGGTGAAGGGTCTGGAGAACAGGGCTGCTGAGGAGCAGCTGAGAGAACCAAGATTGTTTAGTTTGGAGAAGAGGAGGTTGCCAGGAGACTTCAGCTCCCTGAAAGGAGGCTGTAATGAGCTGGGCATGGGTCTCTTCTCCCTAGTCTCAGGTGATAGAATGAAAGGAAATGGCTTCAGATTCTTCCAGGGGAGGGTTAGGTTGGACACGAAGGAAAATTTTGTTGCTGCAAGAATGGTCAGGCATTGGAACAGGCTGCCCGGGGAGGTGGTGGAGTCACCATGTCTGAGGGTGTTCAAGAAGGACATAGAAATGGTACTTCTGGGATGTGGTTTAATGGCTGTGGTGGTCTAAGGTTGACAGACTGTATGACCTTAGAGGATCCATCCCTGGAGTCGTTCAAGAAACCTGTGGCCATGGCACTTTGGGATGTGGTTTAATGGCTACGGTGGTGCTGGACTGAGGGTTGGCCTCGATGATCTTAGAGGTCTTCTCCAACAAAAGCAATTGTATGAAACTGTTAACAGTGCCATGAATGATCCTTCCTCTCCTTCCTTTCTTTATAGGGTTTTTACTGGGTGTTGTATCCACTTCCTTAAACCTGCAGTGGATCTACTTCTAGTCTACACCCAGCATAATCTTCAGCACATTTATTTACCTAGTGCCTCACACAGATTTTATTTATTCAGCAGTTAAAAAGTTATTTAAAGCTGGTATTTGGGTACTCAGCAAGATCCTGAGCTGCAGGAAAGAATTAGTTATGGAAGGAATTATTTGGAGTCCTGCTGGACAAGAAGTTCTCCATGGGACATCAATATGCCTTTGTGGCCACAAAGACCTATGGTGTCCTGGAGTGCATTAAGGAAAATGTGTCCAAATTGAGGGAGTTTCTCCTCCCCCTCTACCCTGCCCTACTGAGACCACATCTGGAGTATTGTTTCCAATTCTGGGCTCCTCAGTTCAAGAGGGAAAGGAAAATACTAGAGAGAGTCCAACAGAGGGATACTAGGATGGTTAAGGGACTGGAACATCTGCCTGGTGAGGGAAGGCTGAGAGACCTGGGGCTGGTTACTGTGGGAAAGAGAAGGCTGAGAGGAAGTCTTATCAGTGTTTACAAATACCTGAAGGGTGGGTGTCAAGAAGAAGGTGCCAGGATCTTTTCAGCAGTGTTCTGTGATAGGGCTGAGGAGCAATAGACCCAAAGGGGAACACAGGAAGCTCTACCTCATCATGAGGAAAACTTCTTTACTGTGAAGGTGATGAAGCACCAGAGCAGGCTGCCCAGAGGGGTTGTGGAGTCTCCTTCTCTGAAGACTTTCAAAAGCCACCTGGATGCATTCCTGTGTGGCCTGCCCTGGGGTGTTGGACTTTATGATCTCAGGAGGTCATTTCCGCCCCCTACCATTCTGTGATCCCATGATCCTATGGAGGGGCTCTTACAGCTTCTTTGTAAACTCAGACTTCATGAATACAATTTTCACAGAATCACAGGATTAACCGGGTTGGAAAAGACCTTCAAGATCATCAAGTCCAGCCTATCACCTAACACCTTCTAATTAACTAACCCATGGCACATCCAGCCTCCCTTTAAACACCTCCAGGGATGGTGACTCCACCACATCCCCGAGCAGCCCATTCCAATGCCAGTCTCTCTTTCCATGTAGAACTTCTTCCTAACCTCCAGCCTAAACCTGCCCCGGCGCAGCTTAATGCTGTGTCCTCTTGTCCTGTCCCTGGTTGCCTGGGAGAAGAGCCCAACCCCACCTGGCTACAACCTCCCTTCAGATAGTTCTGTAGGTTTGCTCGAAACTGCCTTTATTCTGACTTCCTACCAGTAGGAAAAGCTACCTCTTGCTATGGGTAGCAAAAGCTTTCAAGTGTTTTCTCTCTCCCATACAAAATGCAGAGTAATGGCACTGCCAGTGGTTTGCCAAAGCACTTTTGGTCATAACCCTGGAAGTCTTTCCTTGCACTTGCAGGGATCAAATCAATTTTCAGATAATACTGCAACATAACTCTGGTGGTCTAACCACTTAATTATGTCACTTTAGCAGTGATAGGCTTTTATTATTTACAGGAGAGGTCATAAAACTGTTTGCAGATGTTTAACTTTTTGATTATTTTTTACTCCTGGCAGTAAATAACGTAGCAGAATAGCTTTTTAAAGACCTTCCCTGCGTGGATTTCTTTCTTTTCTTTTCTTCTTTTTTTTTTAATGCTGACAATATTCCCTGAGTTAATATTTTAACAGTTGCTTTGAGCTGAAGCTTTCCTCTTCCACGCAAGCCGCCCTTAAAAACCACAAAATCCAGTAAAAATTCTGCTGGACATTAAATAAATGGGGAATTTGGTAGCTCCTAATTAACCAGTTAGAAAAGTTTTATGAGGGGCAGATTGAATAAATATCAAAGCTCCCGAGTTATATTATCTTGCATAAACTGGCTCCCCTCCAATTAGTGTGTGCTTGCAGGAGCAGGGGAGGGGGAGATGAAAGGATCTGCCCTCAAACTGATTGCTGCAAAATAGGAGCTGCTGCCTTGGAGAAAACACAAGGGCCAGGGCAGTGCTGGAATAATTTTATGGGGAGTTGCAGCCTGGGGCATATGTTTTACTGTCTGATGCTCAATGCATGAGGAAGGACCATCTGGGTTGTTTCAGCTTGAGCAAATGTATGATCCAGGCTGGACCGCCATGGGCCAAATATAACTGCTCTGTGCTTTGCTTTGTGCTCCTCCCTACCTACAGCAGCAGCCTTCTGTGTACCATGGGGCATGGAACCATGGAATGGTTTGGGGTGGAAAGGACCTCCAGAGGTCACTGAGTCCGAGCTCCCTGCAGTAAGCAGGGATATAGAATCATAGAATGGTTTAGGTTGGAAGGGACCTCCAGAGGTCACTGAGTCCGAGCTCCCTGCAGTAAGCAGGGATATAGAATCATAGAATGGTTTAGGTTGGAAGGGACCTCCAGAGGTCACTGAGTCCGAGCTCCCTGCAGTAAGCAGGGATAGAGAATCATAGGATGGTTTAGGTTGGAATGGACCTCAAAGCTCATCCGGTTCCAACCCCCCTGTGCCGTAGGCAGGGACACCTCTCACTAGAACAAGTTACTCAAGGCCTCATCCAACCTCACCTTGAACACCTCCAGGGAGGTTGTGGATCACAGAATCTGATCACATTCTTTGATTCTCTGATCCACAACCTCCCTGGGCGACCTCTGGCAGTGTCTCACCACCCTCACAATCAAGAACTTCTTCCTAACATCCACTTTGAATCTCCTCTCTGCCGGTTTAAACCCATTACTCCTCATCCTATCATTACAAGACCTTGTCAGTAGTCCCTCCGCAGCCCTCCTGCAGGCCCCCTTCACTAGATGAGGTCACTCAAAGCCTTGAGTATCTCCAGGGATGGGGCCTCAACCACCTCCTGTAGTTGAGCAACCTCTTCCAGTGTTCCACTACCCTTGTGGTAAAGAGCTTGCTCCTGGCATCGAACCTAAATATCTAATTACAAACTGCTGCCCCTTGTCCTGTCACTGCAAGCCTTTACAAGCAGTCTCTCTGCAGCCTTCTTGTAGCCCCCTTCAGGTACTGGCAGGCTGCTATTAGGTCTCACCAGAGCCTTCTCTTCTCCAGGCTGAATGCCCCCAGCTCCCCCAGATTGGATGTTAGGAAGAAGTTCTTCAGCATGAGGGTGATAAGACCCTAGCACAGGTTGCTCAGGGAGGTGGTGGAAGCCTCATCTCTGGAAATTTTTGAGGCTAGGCTGGATGTGGCTCTGAGCAACCTGATCTATTGTGACATGTCCCTACCCTTGGCAGGGGGGTTGGAACTGGATGATCTTTGAGGTCCCTTCCAGCCCTGACAAGTCTGTGATTCTGCGGTTTGAATTTGTGGGTGGATAAATGCAAACATTTTTCTTTTTGTTGTTTAATAACACTAGTTAATGACGATGCTTTGCTCCTCGTAGAGTTGCTGGGGGAAACAAAGAAAAAAAAAAGCTAAGAACAAAAGGTTACAGAGGGTTTAAAAAATATCTCTATCTCTGCCAGACTATTCTTAGGTATCGCTGTGAGGATTCTTTCTGCTTTCCATGGATGATCTACAGAACTGTGCCTGCCAGGTGCTAATCTACACTGCCCCTGGCTTTCCTGAATATTTACCTTTGCTTTGATTAATACACTGCTTAACTGTCCTGATTCCACCCCCTGATTCACCTTCCCCATCTCTCATGAATTAACCCCTTGCCCGCTGTGACCTTCTAACTCACCATCTGGAGGAGCTAAGGCAAAGTGGTGGGTGAGTGGAGGATTTGTGATGGGAGGTCTGGGCTGGGATATAAAAGGCTCAGGTTTATTCCCCTTACAAAGACTTTTCTGTGTAGCCCTAGGCAAGTCTCTTACCTTCTCTGTGCCGTGTTCTGCAGCTGTGATACGGGAACAAGCAGCTCTCTTTTTTTCCTGCTGTGTCTGTTTTCTATAATTGTGCTCTAAGAGATGTCTTCCAAGTGAAAACTTGTGTGTTTGGACCAGGCCCAGTACAACTGGGGCTCCAGTTTAGATGGCATTACTGGAATATGACAGCACAAGAGCAGGTTTTAATGCCTAAACACAAAGGAAGTAAAAAAAAGGATCATATTAGCCAATCCAGTACTAAAGAAACTCAGCAAAAAGGAAATTACATCCTTTTACCATAAAGCCTTAGTCACTTCTTAATTTTATTTTGCCCCCCTTGCAAGTCTTAATGAGGGGAAACCACATTTATGCCTCTGTCAGTGGGATGCAATTATAGAAGGGTTGTGTCTGGAGACTGTAGCAGCTGAAACTACCAATAATGGCCTGGGAAGTTGTTTTGGTTCTGGTTTGGGGTTTTTATGAAGTGGAAGAAAGGAGAGCAAGTTCTCTTACAAGGTGGATTTTGGTCACTTGAATGAGTCTTCTTTGAAACTTTTGAACAGAGAGATGCTGATGCTTCTTTCTTTAGTCTATGAGGCTTCTTTCAGACCTTTGAACAAAGAGATGCTGATGCTTCTTTCTTTAGTCTGGAAGATAGATTCACCAATGGTATGTGCCAGAGATGCCCTGATCATTGAATCATTGAATGGTCTGGGTTGAAAGTGACCTCCAAAGGTCATCCAGTCCAACCCCCCCTACAGGGAGCAGGGACACCCTTCACTAGATCAGGTTGATCTGAGCCCTGTCCAGCCTGACTTTGAATACCTCCAGGGATGTGGCCTTGATTTGGATGCTCTTTTATTTCCATTTCTTAGGGCAGCTTATATGTTCCAGCCCCCTGCAATAGGCAGGGATACCTCCCACTAGATTATGTAGGACTCAATCATAGAATCATAGAATAGTTTAGGTTGGAAGGGACCTCAAAGATCATCTAGTTCCAACCCCCCACCATAGGCAGGGACACCTCCCGCTAGATTATGATGGACTCAATTATAGGATCATAGAATAGTTTAGGTTGGAAGGGACCTCAAAGATCATCTAGTTCCAACCCCCCACCATAGGCAGGGACACCTCCCACTAGATCAGGTTGGACTCAATCGTCTTAGAGATCTTTTCCAACTGAAGCAGTTCTGTGATTCTGTCTGTGGTCAGCTGTGGCAGAAATTTTTTTTTTAGGCCTGTGAGAAAGCACTGCCATAGGTGAGCTTCTCTGTAAAGCCTCTGAGAGGCTCCAGGTTGTATAAAGGTACAGGACTGTGATACCAAAAGTAGTACCTGTGTATATTTGGATGATTTTTCCAAGGGAATGGTGTTTCATGTCTTTGTCTTCATTAACTCTCCCAGTGCTGCTCAGAAGCATGTGGATTTTAGTGGCTCGTCTTCTATTACTGTTGGTGGAGTAGGATCAATGTAGATGCTGGGGCCAGGGGCCTGAAAAATATTAACAACGATTAATGTTCTTTCTTTTTCAGTTTTCTCCTTGTGTTTGGTTGCTTGATTTTGTCCGTGTTTTCTACTATCCCTGAACACACAAAACTTGCCTCTGGTTGTCTCTTCATTTTGGTAAGTGAAACTTCTAAATACCAGACGGTTTTGCAGATGATTTTATGCACAGCTCAGGTGCTCTCCCTCATCAGGGTGGGGAGAGCAGTGCCGCTCTGAACAGCTTTAAAGAGAGCAGGATGATGAAAACCATCGTCATGATGAAAACCATCAAAATGATGAAAAACATCGTAAAATAGAGGATTTCACCTCTTAAAAAAAAAACCAAAAAACAGGCCAGACGGTGCGAAAAATGTTGATCAAGTGCCGCATTCATCCCCCCACCCCTTGCTTGAGAACTGCTGTGCTTGATAACTGAGGGTTTTTCTCCTGCAGTTTGGCAGTGACTGAGCATGAGAGACGTTGGCTGCTGCCGCCGCCGCTGCCGTTTATAAAGCCAGGGTGTAGTAAGAGGCACTTACACTTCAAATTGGAAATAATTTTGGTATCTTAGATACCAATTTGTGCTAGCTATTGGTACAGCCTGACATTTTAATGGCAGCTGCTGCAGTAGGCAGGGGTAGTTTCATTATTGCTTCATAATACATGCTTTTGTATTATGTTTATCTCTCCTTTTTTTCTCTTTTTTCCCCCCCTCTCTCTTTTTTTTTTTCCTCTCTTTTTTTTCCCCCCTCTCTCTTTTTTTTCCCCCTCTCTCTTTTTTTTCCCCCTCTCTCTTTTTTTTCCCCCTCTCTCTTTTTTTTCCCCCTCTCTCTTTTNTCTTTCCCCCTTCCGAGGTAGATCTAAATGACTTTAATCCCTGCCAGCGCTTAACATTTTTTCACGCATTGTGTGGAGACCACTTTATTCATCTGCCTCTTGATGGACCATTTAGTTCCGCAAGTGATGGCCTGAGGATAAAGGGGTGGGGGGGAGGTAGTGATCATTAAAATGTCAGCGTAGCCCCAGAGTTACCATGGTTATTTCAGTCCCACCTATCCGGCAGGCTGCGGCTCATTAGGTGGTGCCTGGGGTGAAGGAACTGTTGACAAATGCCAGCGTTTTATTGTCATCGCTGTATACATCCGAAAGCCCCTAATTAATTTCGGCGTGAGCAGGCTGATAAGCGTAATTATGGTGTGAGCTGCAGCACTGTGTGCCCTTGCAGCAAGATACCTCAACTAAACATCCAGAGCTGGCCTAGGTGCAGATATGTTCTGCTCCTTCACCTGATGGTTTCTAAGCAGGGCTAATTAGGGAGGGCTGCGCTAAAAGTGGTAGTTTGCTTCCTAGATATAGTAGTGCTTGTTTCTTTCTTTTACTGGAGGAAGGGGGAAAAAAAATAATCAGGTGGCATTAATCCAGTTTAAAAGCAATCAGATCTAATCCTACACTCAGACCTAGTCCCATCACTGGCATACCTGAACAAGCCTTTGCAACTGGAAGTTTGCTTGTATGCATGGTGTTGCAACAGGAGGCTGCTTTTCCATCCAGCTCTCATATCCCTGCTGTCACATCTGTGCAAAGCAACTGTGAGTGGACTGTGGTTTCTGTACATCACTTACAGCTATTCTCTGCTTTTCCATCCAGTTCTCACATCCCTGATGTTCTGCCTTTTCCAGCCTTTTGATCCTGGCCTCTATCAGGAATAGTGTAACAAGCAGGACCAGGGAGGTCATTCTGCCCCTGCCCTCAGCACTGCTTAGGGCACACCAACTGTATACAGCTCTGGGTCCCTCCATTTAAAAAAGCTGTTGAGGTGCTTGAACATGTCCAGAGAAGGGCAGCAAGGATGGGGATGGGGCTGGAGCACAGCCCTGTGAGGAGAGGCTGAGGGAGCTGGGGGTGTGCAGCCTGGAGAAGAGGATGCTCAGGGCAGACCTCATTGCTTTCTACAACTACCACCAGTCAGGTGGATTTGGTCTCTTCTTCCAGGCAACTAGGGACAGAACAAGAGGGGACAGCCTCAAGCTGTGCCAGGGCAGGTTCAGGCTGGATGTTAGGAAGAAGTTCTTCCCAGCAAGAGTGATTGGCATTGGAATAGGCTGGCAGGGAGGTGGTGGAGTACCTGGAGGTGTTTATGAGGAGACTGGATGAGGCAATTAGTGCCATGGTTCAGTTAATCAGAAGGGTTAGGTGATAGGTTGCACTCAATGATCCAGAAGGTCTTTTCCAAGCTGGTTAATTCTGTGATTCTGTGAAAACAGAAGTACCTGTCCATAGTTCATAGAACAGGATGTACTAACAGACCTGTCCCACTGCGTCACTTCATCCCCAGCCAGGGCTTCACTTCTGGCAGCCATGCAAGTACTACTGTGCTCCTAAGCCATCTTCTGCCCATCAGGGCACCTGCCAAGGGAAATACATTTAGCATTTTCATTTTATGTTTAAAATGAATCCTAGAACCACAGAATGCAGGCACCCAGGGACAGGACAAAAGGACACAGCCTCAAGCTGTGCCAGGGCAGGTTTAGGCTGGATGTTAGGAAGAAGTTCTTGGCAGGAAGAGTGATTAGTATTGGAATGGGCTGCCCGGGGAGGTGATGGAGTCACCGTCCCTGGAGTTTAAGAGGAGACTGGATGAGGCACTTAGTACCATGGGTTAGTTAGTTAGAAGGTGTTAGGTGATGGGTTGGCCTTCATGATCTGGAAGGTCTGGTTAATTCTGTGATTCTGTGAATTGCTACACTGATTGATAAGATTTATTCTGGTAGAGAAAATAGAAGGGGTGTTTGGGGGGGGAGAAATGGCCCCCTATGTGTGTAAGTACCCTATTTCTAACAGCAAAGTGCTTGTGTGACAAGCAATCTGTTTTCCCGTGTACTCCTGCAGTTTGGTTGTAGAAATGCCATTTGTTCTGTCATAAAATATGCATTTCCCACTAGCCACGTATCTGTTGATTATATTGGTACATTTTACCAGTGCTGATGCCTCAGCTGGCTGATAAATACACTCCCTGGGCTTTGGCAGGGCTCTCCCAGGAGCCTGTATGTGGAACAGCTCTGCAAAGTCCTGAGTGTGCTCCCATCAGTGGGTGGAGATGTGGTGAGCTCCACCAGTCCTTGCTAGGAGAGTCGCTTGGGGTCTGCAGCAGCAAACTGCAGCACTTTCTGCAACCCTGGGTTCAGAGATCACAGGCTCATAGAATGGTAAGGCTTGGTAGGGACCTCTTGAGATCATGTCCAGCCCTTTTGCCAAAAAGCAGGTTGATCTGCAGGAAGGCCACACAGGAACGCATCCAGATAAGTTTTTGGAAGGCTCCAGAGGAGACTTCAGAGCCTCTCTGGGCAGCCTGTTCCAGTACTCTAATACCCTCAAACTGAAAAAGGTTTTCCTCATGTTGGGGTAGAATTTCCTGTGTTCCACTTTGTATCCGTTGCCCTTCATCCTATCACAGGGCACCACTGAAAAGAGCCTGGCACCTTCTTGGCACCCACCCTTGAGGTATTTATGTGTCCCTTGAGGATCCTTGAGGATTGATCAGATCTCCTCTCAATCTTCTCCAGGCTAAACAGCTCCCAGTCTCTCAGCATTTTTCTTGTGAGAAAGATGTTCTATTCCCTTAATGGTTCTTGTAGCCCTTGGTTGGACTCCCTCCAGCAGTTCCCTGTCTCTCTTGAAGTGGCAGCCCAGAACTGGACACAAAACTCCAGACCACAGCTCAGTAGGGCAGAGCAGGTCTTTGTCCATCTTGCCAGTTCTGATTGTATGTCTCACAACATCCTCCCAACACAGCAGTGGACTTAAGGGCAAAAAGGATGCGTGGTTAATCCTCAGAGCAGCAATACTAGCCTGCTCCAGCATTGCTGTGCTGTAGGCTCGTGTCTTCAGCAAGCCCTTGGCAGGAACAAACCTTATGATGACGAATTTTATGGCTCCTGCTGTGGGTCTCTAATGGAGAAAAATATAAACACAGCAAAGTATGAAGTTCCAGGGGCAGGCTGAAGCTGACTGGTTTATTCCAGCTTGCTGATGCATGCCTTGCTCCTGCTCTGCGTATAATCATAGAATGGTTTAGGTTGGAAGAGACCTCAAAGATCATCCAGTTCCAACCCCCCTGTGCCATAGGCAGGGACACCTCCCACTAGAACAGGTCACTCAAGGCCTCATCCAACCTGGCCTTCAACACCTCCATGGAGAGAGCAGCCACAACCTCCCTGGGCAACCTGTGCCAGTGTCTCACCACTCTCACTGTAAAGAATTTCCTCCTAACTTCCCATTTCAATCTCCCCTCTGCCAGTTTAAACCCATTCCTCCTTGTCCTGTCATTACAAGACCATGTCAGTAGTCCCTCTCCAGCCCTCCTGTAGGCTCCTTCAGATACTGGAAGGCTACTAAAAGGTCTCCTGGAAGCCTTCTCTTCTCCAGGCTGCAGAGCCCCAACTCTCTCAGCCTGTCCTCAGAGCAGAGCTGCTGCAGCCCTCTGAGCATCTTGGTGGCCTCCTCTGGACTCTCTCCAACAGTTCCATGTCCTTCCTGTGCTGGGGACTCCAGAACTGCACACAGTACTGCAGGTGGGGTCTGAGGAGAGCAGACTGGACCATTAGCTGACATTACCAGCAGTGTTACCAAAGCAGCCTTTTGCAACTGCAGACCAAGAGGAAAGCACAGGAACAGTTGCTGCAGCTGTGCCAAGACAGAGCTGCAGTCGCCGGAGCCCTCGCAGGCTTCTCCTCGCCATGATCCACACAGCTCTGGCAAATGTGTCACTGAGCAGGGGCAGTTGCATGAACTGTCAGAGGTCTGCTCTGGCTTCCTGCTTGAGCTGGAAGATGGATGTTTCTTCTCTAATGAAGTAGCACACAGGTAACAGCAATCCCTAGAGCTGCCTGCTGCGTTTCTGTGAGCTGTTTGCTTCGCAGATTTATTCCAGATGGTTCCCCCCCTACAGCCCTGTTAATTGTCCACAAAGCTAACGTAATGTTCCTTCAACTTAATACCTGAGCTGCTGCCTGCACTGGCACCTGTGGCTTTTGATCTATTGCAGCTATTCGCATTTACACAGGGAGGTTGGAGAGGGAAGTGTAGAGGAGGTGAGCAAACCTTTCCCTCCTTCCCAGAAAGGCCAGAGGAGCTGAGATTATTCTTCTGCAATCAGACAATTCCATTTATCTCCCCCAGCTTCGCCTTGCAAGGGAGCAGAAAACATATCTCCTAATCACTGCATCCTGAATGCTCCCTCAGAAAAAACACTGTGCCGTGCAATAGCTCAAAGTAAATCATTGTTTAGGAGAGCAGCATTAGCTGAGGGCTTGTGAAGGCTCCTGAGCGTCAGCAGAGGCTAATGGACTCGTCTGGGCTGCAGAAGCACTCCTGCAGCCGACACAAACCTGTCCCACTGCGTCACTCCATCCCCAGCCAGGGCTTCACTTCTGGCAGCCACGCAAGTACTGCTGTGCTCCTAAGCCATCTTCTGCCCATCAGGGCACCTGCCAGGGGAAGTACATTTGATGTTTTCCTTGTATCGTTAGTGTGCATCCTAGAACCACAGAATGCAGGCAACCAGGGACAGGACAAGAGGACACAGCCTCAAGCTGTGCCAGGGCAGGTTCAGGCTGGGGGTTAGGAAGAAGTTTTTCCCAGCAAGAGTGATTGGCATTGGAATGGGCTGCCTGGGGAGGTGGTGGAGTCACCGTCCCTGGAGGTGTTTAATAGGAGACTGGATGAGGCAATTAGAGCCATGGGTTAGTTAGTTAGAAGGTGTTAGGTGATAGGTTGGACTCAATGATCCAGAAGGTCTTTTCCAAGATGGTTAATTCTGTGATTCTGTGAAAACAGAAGTACCTGTCTGTAGTACAGGATGTACTAACAAACCTGTCCCACTGCATCACTCCATCCCCAGCCAGGGCTTCACTTCTGGCAGCCATGCAAGTACTACTGTGCTCCTAAGCCATCTTCTGCTCATCAGGGCACCTGCCAAGGGAAGTACATTTGATGTTTTCCTTGTATCGTTAGTGTGGATCCTAGAACCATAGAATGCAGGCAACCAGGGACAGAACAAGAGGGGACAGCCTCAAGCTGCACCAGGGCAGGTTCAGGCTGGATGTTAGGCAGAAGTTCTTCCCAGCAAGAGTGATTGGCATTGGAATGGGCTGCCCGGGGAGGTGGTGGAGTCACCGTCCCCGGAGGTGTTTAAGAGAAGGCTGCATGAGGCACTTAGTGCCATGGGTTAGTTAGTTAGAAGGTGTTAGGTGATAGGTTGGACTCAGTGATCTTGGTAGGTCTTTTTTCCAGCCTGGTTAATTCTGTGTTTCTGTGAATGGCAGGTTTGAAGTAACCCCAAGGATCACCTGGTCCAACCTTTTCAAGTGACAATAGAGTTGAAATGAGCTGGCCCAGTACCCTGTCAAGCTGAGTCTTAATACTGATCAATGCGACTGACCAATCTCCCTTGGGAGATGATTCCAATGCCTAACTGTACCTGTGGGGAAAATTTTTCTTTTGGATTCCAGTCAGTATCTGCCCAGGAGAGTCCTGCAGATAAGTTAAGTAGATATCACATACAGCAGTGTTGGATTCATTGGGACTTTTGTCCAGAAATAATAGGGCTAACCATTACTGCATTAATTTCTGGGGCCCCTATTACGAGAAAGATATGAACATGCTGGAAGGTGTCCAGAGAAGGGCCATGAGAATGAGCAGAGGGCTGGAGCTGCTCTGCTAAGGCAGTTGGGGCTGTTCAGTCTCGAGAGGAGAAGGCTCCAAGGAGACCTTATTGTGGCCTTCCAGTATCTGAAGGGGGCTACGGAAGAGCTGGGCAGGGACTTTTTATGATGTCAGGTAGTGATAGGACTGGGGGGAATGGAGCAAAGCTATTGGATGTTAAGAAGAAGTTCTTCAGCATGAGGGTGCTGAAACACTGGCACAGGTTGCCCAGGAAGGTGGTGGAAGCCTCATTCCTGGAGGTGTTTAAGGGCAGGCTGGGTGTGGCTCTTGGGAAACCTGATCTAGTGTGAGGTGTCCCTGCCCATTGCAGAGGGGTTGGAACTGGATAGTCCTTGTGGTCCCTTTCACCCCTGACAATTCTATGATTCGGTGGAGAGAACATCAGATAAAACTCCTTAGAACCCTAATGATGATTAGATAATTGTGCCTGTGCACACGACTCCTGACACTCAAGTTGTTGCAGTGATATACCCCAGACAGACAGTAGAATAAAATCTAATTCCAAAGTTTAAAAAAAATCCCAACAAATAAAGCCACAAGCATCTTAAGAATCCAACTAAGGCAACAAGAAAATTATCTTTGGTCTATCATTGATCTCCTACAAGTACATTTGCAGGCATTTTGTCAAATCATAAACACAAGGGAAGTAACACTTGGGCTGGGAAGGCAGAACCAAATCTTTTTTTGGGGAGAAGAGCCAAGAGGGAAAAATATCTGGAACTGGAGGTCGTTCACTCTCATGACTAAACTCTCGATATTTTTAAGATCATTTTCGGCCGCAGTGATGTCAGTAATTGCTTCGCTTCTGTTTGTTTGCTGTCAGTTAAATAAAGTTATTTGAGCTGACCCATGAAAATCTGGCAAATCAAAAAGTGTTTTGTCACAACCCCCCCCCCCTCCTCCCCCCCCCAAAAAAAAAAAAAATCCTTGGATCAGATAAAGTGTTTCATTTGACCTGGTATAAAGTCTCCTTTGGGTATTTAAGCATTTGAAAACTTTTGGCTTAGAAGTCAAGCTGCGGCTGTAGGAAAGAGCTCTCCTTTTGATTTGGGGTGCCAGAGCATTCCAGTTTGTTTCCATCCTTTAATCAGTAGGGAGAGATTGACAAACACAGGTGAATTTCTGCAGGACTGCTTTTGGAAATTCTGCTTTGTGTTTTACAACCACAGAATCGAAAAATCAGTCAGGGTTGGAAGGGACTACAAGAATCATCCAGTTCCAATCCCCCTGTCATGGGCAGGGACAACTCACACTAGATCAGGCTGGCCAGACCCACATCCAGCCTGGCCTTAAACACCTCCAGGGATGTGGCCCCAACCACCCACCTGGGCAAACTGTTCCAGGCTTTCACCACCCTCATGCTGAAGAACTTCTTCCTAACATCCAGTCTGAATCTACCCATTTCTACCTTTGTTCCATTCCCCCCAGTCTTACGATTACCTGTCACCCTAAAATGTCCCTCCCCAGCTTTCTTGGAGCCCCCTTGAAAACTGAAAGGCCACAATAAGGTCACTTCAAAGCCTTCTCCTCTCCAGACTGAACAGCCCCAACTCCCTCAGTCTGCCCTCATAAAGTACTGCAGCCCTCTGATCATCCTTGTGGCTCTTTTATGAAGAACTCTGACGTTAAAAGCTGTGCCCATTCTGTGGTGTAAGGACTTCTGAAAATGCTCTTTGGGAACACATTCTTCAGGCAGAAACAGCTGCTGAAGACATAAAAGCAGGCAGTAGATTATATTAGCTGTGGTCACTTACACAAATCCAAAAGCAGAGCCAAGTGAGCGCTTCTAGCAATTAAGTTCTTCCAATCTTTTCTTCCCTAACGTTTTCCCATAAAAGAAAATGTTGAAAGAAGATGAGCAGTGACTTAAAAACACAAGAGTATAGCTGCCTGGTGTCAGGTAAGCACAGATTCAATTTGTCAGTCTGCTAGAGAGTGAACCCATCCAGAGAGATGTAATCATAGAAATCCACTATAAGGTGCTAGAGCTGGGCAGAGTGGAGTTAGAAATGGGATGTGGGGAGTGCGCAGTTCATTTTCCAGTTGAGATTGAATCCTCTTGAAATGCTTGGGTGGAAGATGACCAGACCTGTGCAGAGGATGGATGGATGGATGGATGGATGGTTGGTTCTGTAGGATCACCTAAAAATGCATGAAAAGAAAACAATGAATGATGTTGAGATCCCCCTCTGCTCTGCCCTGGTAAGGCTGCATCTGGAGTAGTGTGTCCACTTCTGGGCCTCCCATTTCAAGAGGGACATAGAACTGCTTGAGAGAGTCCAGGACAGAGCCACAATGGTGAAGGAAATGGAACATCTCTGTTAGGAGGAGAGCATGAGGGAGCTGGGGCTGTGCTGCTTGGAGAGGATGTCACTGAGAGGTGACCTCATCAGTGTTTATATGTGCAGAGTGAGTGCCAGGAGGCTGGAGCCAGGCTCTGCTGGGTGATGCCCAGTGCCATGCCAAGGGGCAATGAGTGGAAGCTGAGGCATAGGAAGTTTCATGGAAACACGAGGAGAGATTTTTTTTCTTTGTGAGTGTGACAGAAGATTGGAACAGGCTACCCAGGGGAGTTGTGGAGTCTCCTTCTCTGGAGATATTCAAGACCTGCCTGGATGCATTCCTGTGTGATCTGCTCTAGCTGATCCTGCTATGGCAGAGGTCTTAGACTAGATGAGCTTTGGAGGTCCCTTTCAGCTCCTGACATTCTGTGCTTCTATGCTTCTGTGATTTCCGTTATAGATGCAAGTCTGAAAAAGAAGGTGGAGTATAGAGCAGACTTTCTTCCAGACTTTCTTTTGTGGCAGTTTGCTCTCTCCCAAGAGAGACAGATGAGCTGATCCCTTGGAAACACCAGCTGGTTTCAAGTTTGCTTGAGCTTGTCCAAACTCAGCATCACTGTGTCTCTGGAAATAGTAATTTTCAATGCTTTCTTTCATCCCAACTCAGAGCAAGGGTTTGAAATTTCACAATTTCTGCATAGAAGTCTCTGACAAACTACATCTGTTTGGCATACAAAACCAATGATATCAAAGGCACACTAAGAGAGGGGCAATATAATGTTGATAAGGACAAAGCCTGGAGGTTTTCAGTTTTGTTTGGGTCCTTTTACACTAATGCTATAGTGCAGTGACAATGTGGAATCAGAGAATGGTCTGGGTTGAAGGGGACTTCTAAAGGTCATCCAGTCCAACCCCCTCTGCAGTCGGCAGGGACGTCCTCAACTAGATGAGGTTGTCCAGAGCCCTGTTGAGACTCACCTTGAATATCTACAGGGATGGGTTCCACTTCCCTCATAGTAACGAGCTTGTTCCTAAAGCCAAGTCTAAATCTACGCTTCTCTAGTTTGAGGCCATGAGCATAAAATAATTCAACTATGCCAGAACAAAGTACCTGATACCTTCAAAATAAAATAGTTTTGCCTCATCAAAATTA
This sequence comes from Psilopogon haemacephalus, assembly GCA_013396835.1. Lineage (NCBI taxonomy): Eukaryota > Metazoa > Chordata > Aves > Piciformes > Megalaimidae > Psilopogon > Psilopogon haemacephalus. The sequence goes on from VWZI01014539.1 coordinate 489,176, forward strand.
TTAAATTTGTGGCTTTGCTGATTCCATTGATACTTGATTGTGTGCACTGATTTCATCAAGTCAGAGGTGAATTGCTGTGAGAGGCTGCACCAGATCTCATTTACAACTGCTTGGGAGTCTGTGTGTGCAAACAGAATCATAGAATGGTTTATTGTGGAAGGGACCTGCACCAGATCTCATTTACAACTGCATGGGAGTCTGTGTGTGCAAACAGAATCATAGAATGGTTTAGGTTGGAAGGACCTGCACCAGATCTCATTTACAACTGCATGGGAATCTGTGTGCAGACAGAATCATAGAATGGTTTAGGTTAAAAGGGACCTGCACCAGATCTCATTTCTACTGTATGGGAATCTGTGTGTGCAAACAGAATCATAGAATGGTTTGGATGAGGTTGGAAGGGACCTCAAAGATCATCTTGTTCCAACCCCCTGCCACAGGCAGGGACACCTCCCACTAGAACAGAGCAGGTTTCCCGTTGGAAACAGAAGTTCTGATTGCACTTTTCTGACACTGTTATTAGAAGGAAGTCTGACAAGGCAAAAATCTCCACGAGAAGGTGCAGTTGTTTAAAGCCACACCGGTAGATGTCCCCAAGGCTGCAGGACAGCAGCCTCGGCACTGCCAGTCAAACCCGCAGGGCTCTAAAACAAGTAGGCAGACACCATAACTATGGAGAGAGATGGAAGCAACAATAAAAACGACTTCATAACAGAGGGATGTGGCACCACTCACGAAACTGCAGAGCTATCTTTGAAGGAAACTGTCAGCAGTGCTGAAGATGACAGAATACATCAAATGCAGCAGAGAGCAAAGACGCCTGGATGCTGGCACAAAGCTATTATTGGGGTGTTTCTGGGCTTGATGAAATCCTCAACAACGTTTTTCCCTTTTCTTTTGTTCTTCTGTGTGAAGCAGACATAATCTTTGTGAGGAGAAGAATGAAAAATCACACGCTGAATGGAGTGATTTTTTTTTTCCCTTCTGCAATTAAAAAAAATACAATGTAGGATCGTTCTCTCATGGTAAAGCTTAAAAGAGTCTGCTGACTAAAGGTGGCTAAAGCAGCATTATCATAGCTCATCTGTGATCAGGGCAAAGAAATCCCTCCTAACTGAATCACTCAAAGCAGGCAGATAGGATGACCGTGAGTGATGGCCTCCAGTTCTGCAGTGCTCAACAGGAAATACAGGAGGAGGCAAAAGGGAGTTTCAAAGTTGCTGCTGGAGCATTTCCTGGTGTATTGGGTTTAAGCTAGACCCCCCCCACCCTGAGCTCAAAAAAAAGCTCAATAAATACTCGATTCTATTTGGAAGTAAAAGAAGAGATATTATTTATTTAATAATTTATTTAATATATTATTATTAATTTTTAAAATATATTATTTATTTAATATTTAACCTAAACCATTCCGCTTCTGTCTGCACACAGACTCCAATTATTTATTTAACAATAAATAAAAGGTAGAGGGAATTACAGAGGCTGGGGAAAAGGGAACCAAAAATACCAGGTAGGGGAAAATGAGAGGTATTAGAGGATAAAGGGGGGAAAGGGAGCAAAACAACCCTGACTGTTTCTATACTATTCTATAAGCATGGTAAAAGAGAGGCATAGGAGGTTCCATGTGAACCTGAGGAAGAAGTTTTTCCCTGTGAGAGTGACAGAGCACTGGAACAGACTGTCCAGAGAGGTTGTGGAGTCTCCCTCTGGAGATACTCAAGAACCTTCTGGGTGCATTCCAGTGTGATCTGCTCTAGGTGATCGTAGAACAGATCACACTGGCAGGGGGACTGAACCAGATGATCTTTCAAGGTCCCTTCCAGCCCCTGACATTCTATGATTCTATGAAAATACACAATAGCAGAATGCAAGCCATGGAATGGAGTTGAGTCCAAACGCTGGGATTTGATGATTTGATGGTGGATGAAGCAGGATGCAGGGTTTTGAGGGTGGAATGCAGTTAGTTAGAGTTCAAAAAAAGGCAATGGTTCTTATCCCCGTGTGTTTGCTGGAGAGCACTTGGTGATCTGACAGCAGGGCAGCAAGGAGCTGGTCAGGCAGGGAGGACCAGAGAGAGAGAGAGAAAACAAGATGGATGTAGGTATATGTGTGTGTGTGTGTATGTATATGTGTATGTGTGTGTGTGTGTCTCCTTTATAGCAGTCTTTGGCAGGAAGTGGAGGGGCTAAACATGACACCTGGGGGCAGGTCAGACCACCCCCAGGGAGAAGTCAGGATAAGGCTCCAGGTAGGCTTAACCCTTTACACCCGGGCAGGCAGAACTACCATCAGCTTCACCCCAACAAGAAATGATGCTCTGTTAAGAACACTGGAGTGGCCACAAGTCAGTGGCTGCTGGATGAAATGCCATCCAAGGACTTACTTTGTGCACTAGCAGCCCAGAAGGCTGACAGCATCCTGGACTGCATCAAGAGCTGCATTGCCAGCAGATCCAGAGAGGTGATTCTGCCACTCTGCTCTGCTCTGGTGAGACCTCACCTGCAGTGCTGCACCCAGCTCTGGAACCCTCAACAAAGGAAGGGAATGGGGTTGGGTCCAGAGGAGGGTCACAGAAATGATCAGGGGGTTGGAGCACCTCTACTATGAGGACAAAGTAGGTGAAGATATAGTTTGCTGCAGTGAAAATCACAGAATCACAGAACATTAGGAGTTGGAAGGGACCTTGAAAAATCATCCAGTTCATGCCCCCTGCCAGAGCAGGAGCACCTAGACCAGATCACACAGGAACACATCCAGGTGGGGTTTGAGTATCTCCAGAGAGGCAGACTCCACAACCTCCCCTGGGCAGCCTGTTCCACTCTTCTGTCACCCTCAGAGGAAAAAAAAAATCCTGCTTATGTTGCTATGGAACTTCCTATGCCTCTAATTCCACCCAGTGCCCCTTGTCCTGCCACTGGGCATCACCCAGCAGAGCCTGGCTCTAGCCTCTTGGCACTCACCCTGCACATCTTTATAAATATGACTGAGGTCACCTCTCAGGCTCCTCTTCTGCAAACTAAAACGTGGACTGTCCTCAAGTAAAAGCAGAGATATTTTCACAAGATTCAATTTAAAACTGCAAAATTGACCACATAATTATCAAAATCCAGGCTAAGATACATACATAGAATCAGTCAGGGTTGGAAGGGATCATCCAGTTCCAATGCCCCTGCCATGCCCAGGGACACCCTACCCTAGATCAGGCTGCCCACAGCCTCATCCAGCCTGGCTGCAAACACCTCCAGGGATGTGGCCCCAACCACCCCCCGGGCAACCCATTCCAGGCTCTCACCACTCTCATGGTGAAGAACTTCCTCCTCACATCCAATCTGAATCTCCCCACCTCCAGCTTTGCTCCATTCCCCCTAGTCCTGTCACTACTTGAAATCCTAAAAAGTCCCTCCCCAGCTTTTATATTTGTATACATATATATGCATAGATATATCCTTACATATATATATATATATCTGTAAGGATCCTGAGCAGACATAGCTGTAATACAAAAATCCCAAGAGTAATGATATACAGACACAGAGTGAGGACTTGGATGAGCTACAGAGATGAATTAGCCAAGTGAGTACTGGGCCATTTAAAACTTGCAAGCTTCCCCAGAATGGCTAAGGAAAGGGTGGATGTCATGGACAGGATAACAGCTTTGGTATCCAGTCTGAACCAGACAGGAATTGGCTGATTGTACCATGTGAAGATATGATCACAGGAAATGAATGTCCCACAAAGATAGATGTGTGTTTCTGAGAGGATGTGGAAGGGGTCTGTCCTTTGCTTTTTTTTCCAAGAGAGCAAAATTCCATAAGCCTTATTGGGGAGGAGTGGGCAGGGAGGGAGAGAGAGAGAGAGAGAGAGAAAGGTACTAGGAAAAACTGCAAAAAGCACTCAGCTAATGGCATCACTTTAAAACACAAGGCTTGGTGCTCAAAGTCTAGTTGTTGGCCTCAAAAGAGAGAACCAAGCCAGCTTCAGGAAGAGAATAAAAATACTGTGTCCAAAGACCTGCTCAAGTGACAGAAACGTTTGGTGAGGCAGCAGGAGTTAATATCTTCCAAAAACTGCATGCATGAGCAGGGTTTTGGCAGTCAGGGTAAAATGCCTTCCAAGTGCAGTTTGCCAAAAGTTTACCAGCTGTCAGAGAGCTGTGGTATGAAGGCAGGGTCACAGAATCACAGAAACATCCAAGTTCAAAAGCCCCTCAGGATCACCAAGTCCAACCTAGAACCCTACTCTACAAGATTCACCTCAAACCATATCCCCAAGCACCACATCCAGACCACCCTGAAACACATCCAGGGTGGGTGACTCCACTACCTCCCTGGGCAGCTGATTCCAGTCCCTGACCACTCTCTTCATGGAAAACCTCTTCCTAATGTCCAATCTAAACCTACCCAGTGTCAGCTTGAGGCCATTCCCCCTTGTTCTGTCTCCAGTTCCCTGTGAGAAGAACCCAGCAGCAGCCTCTGCACAATGTCCTTTCAGATAGTTGTAGACAGCAATGAGGTCTCCCCTCAGCCTTCTCTTTTTCAAACTAACCGTCCCCAGAGTGAGCTTATTCAGCCTGGAGGGGAGAAGGCTTAGGGGAGAGCTCATAGCCATGCACAAGCACATAAAGAGTAGCTGCCATGAGGAGAGAGGCTCCCTTTTTACAGAGGCACACATGAGAAAGACAAAGGGCAGTGGGGACAAGTTCTGAGGTGGTTCTGATTGGACTGCAGAAGGAGATGTTTTGCAATGAGAACAGTTAGAGACTGGAATCATCTCCCAAGGGAAGCAGTGGATTCCCCTACACTGGTCAGTTTCAAGATTCATCTTGCCAGGGTGCTGGGGCAGCTCTTTCCAACTCCACTGTCACCTACAAAGGTTGGACCAAATGATCCTTGAGGTCTCCTCCAAGCTGCTATTCTATGAATCTATGAATCTTAAAACTGCAAGCCATTTGGTACTGGATACATTTCATGTCTCCCAGGTGCCAGTGCAAGACATGCACTGATGTGCTTCACAGAGTCACAGAATTAACCAGGTTGAAAAGACCTTCAAGATCATCCAGTCCACCCTACCCTTTTAATTAACTAAACCATGGCACTAAGTGCCTCCTCCAGCCTGCTCTTAAATACCTCCATAGATGGGGACTCCACCACCTCCCGGGCAGCCCATTCCAATGCCAATCACTCTTGCTGGATAGAACATCTTCCTAACATCCAGCCTGAACCTGCCCTGCTGCAGCTTGAGGCTGTGTCCTCTTGTTCTGTCCCTGGGTGCCTGGGAGAAGAGCCCAACCCCACCTGGCTGCAGCCTGCTTCTAGGGGGAGCTCAGCTTTGTCAGCTGGGAAACTGCAAAGAGGTAACTTAAAGAGAACACAGCAGGATTTAACAACTGCAACCCTGCTAAAAAACTCAAGCAGCTAAAGAGTGAATATCCCCATCCTTCCCTGCTATGGAGCATGTCAAATGTTATCAGTTACTTCACATACATGTGAGCAGCCATATCAACCAACCTAAACCCCTCTCAGCAATAGAAAATCACCATGGATCCCAGAGAGTAAAGGACTTCAGAGTCCGTACTGGCTCTGGCACCCACTCCTTATTTCTTCTGGACACAGCAAAAGAGATCAAGTTCCTCACAAACATCTCTCAAGAGGCAGATTTGGGAGCTGTGTGCTGTAAGACATGGGCTGGAGTGTCTGCCTATAACATGTGACAGCAGAAACATGACTGCAGCAGGGAAAAATGCGTGAAGAAATCACAAAGGGAATGCAAAGGCCTGGGCACAGCTGCACAGAGCTCCCTTGTTTTCAACGTGCAGATAATTTGAAAACCAAAAAGGAGACCATTTGCTGCCCAGTGTCGTACTGCAGGGAAAGAAAATGTGGATGAGCACAAAGCAGGACACATTAAATGTTTGAGAAGTAGCAGCCAGGTGGCCAGGAAGGCCAACAGCATCCTGGCCTCTATCAAGACCAGTGTGACCAGCAGCCCTCCCTGTACTCGGCACTGGTGAAGCCATACCTTGAGCGTTTGGGTTAGATACTGAGGTGCTGGAACACATCCAGAGAAGGGCAACAAAGCTGGTGGAGGATCTGAAGAACAGGGCTGATGAGGAGTAGCTAAGGGGGAGACCTTATTGCTCTCTACAACTATCTGAAAGGAGATCATAGTGAGGTGGGTCTTGGTTTCTTCTCCCAAGTAACTAATGACAAGATGAAAGTGAAAGGCCTCAAGTTTTGCCAGGGGAGGCTTAGGTTGGATACTAGGGGAAAAAATCTTTCCTGAAAGGGTGATGAAGCCTCTGAAGGGAAGAGGCTCTTCACAGAGGTGGTTCAATCACCATCTCTGGGGGTGTTAAAAAAACTCTGCTGTAGACATGGTACTCCAAGACATGTTTTAATGGTGTTGGGTAGGTGGTTGGATTTAATCTTAGAAGTCTCTTCCAACCCTCCGGAGTCTATCACTATTTTGTAGTGTGAGGTTTATGACCATCACCTTTCAGAAACCCTCTCCAAAGTGTGTAGCTGTGTTTCGGGTCACTAAAATTGCCTGGCACAAAGCAGTGGATGCAAAGGGCTGGGAAAAAAAAAAAAACAAAACCACAAACATATATTTAAGGGTGAGGCATCTGGGGAAGAGCAGCATGGTGGAGTCAGCATTTCTCATTGCCACTTGACCAGTTTGAATCTTCTTAAAGTTACCAGGACCACTAAAAGCCAGAAGGTGCTTTGGGATGAGCTTCCCTACATGTGCAGAGAGATGATAGTCGCAGCGGTTGGGATGCTCCAACTCTTTCAGTTTGTTCTCATAGCAGAGGTGCTGCAGCCCTCTGAGCATCCTCGTGGCCATTCTCTGGACACATCCCTCTTGTAATAGGGGCTGCAGTGCTCCAGGTGGGGTCTCACCAGAGCGGAGTAGAGGGGGAGAATCACCTCTCTGGCCCTGCTGGCCACACTGCTGCTGCTGCAGCCCTCTGTACCACGAGGCTAATTAAAGCTAAGCGTATCGCTGGGGTTTTTAATGCGATACCAATAGCCTGGGAGCTGTGTATTAGATTAAGAGGCAGAGAGCTGATTTCTCAACAATCCTCTGTTGGTGCAGAATCACCATGGGAAATCTCAATGGCCATTTTGGAAAAAAAAAAAGCGAGCAGAATAAAAGGATCACATTCATTACCAGGCTGATAAATGATAAAAAAAAAAAATGCATAAATTTCATTTTGTGCTCATTATGCATTGCACTGGGGGCTGAGCCGAGGTCTCTGGTAGTGATTTATGTGGCACTAATAGGGTCTATTCTGGTTTATGTTTTCAGATTTATGGCTGCTCAACTGCAGTTGGGGGAGAATTAAAGCATTAGTTCCTTAAGTGTCTGTATGCATCTGGTGATGTCTTTGTTAGCTGTTCAGATCAAAGGAGTCCTCTTCTAGAGCTGGACCAGGAGTAACACAAATGTATTCAGCAGGAGCAGGGAGGTGATTGTCTCCTCGGACTCTGCTCTGGTGAGGCCACACCTCGAGTGCTGCGTTCAATTTTGGGCACCTCAATACAAGAGAGATGTTGAAGTGCTGGAGCCAGTGCAAAGGAGGGCAGCAAAGCTGGGGAGGGGCCTGGAGAATAAATCTGATGAGAGGCAACTGAAGGAGCTGGGGATGGTTAATTTTAAAAAGAGGATGCTGAGGGGAGACCTCATCACTATCTACAGCTACTTGTAAGGAGGTTGTGGAGATGTTGGTGCTGGTCTCTTCTCACAGGTAAATAGAGACAAAACAAGAGGGATTGGCCTCAAGCTGAGACTGGGTAGATTTAGACTGGATATTAGGAATTTTTTTTCCCCAGCAAGAGAGGACAGGCATTGCATTGGGCTGCCCAGGGAGGTGGTGGAGTCACCCACCCTGGATGTGTTTAAAAGTCACTTGGATGCAGTGCTTGGGGGTGCGGTTTAGGATGCACCTTGTAGAGTAGGGATATGGGTTGGACTTGGTGATCCTGAGGGGCTTTGCCAACCTGAACATTTCTGTGATTCTGGGAAATTGTACCATTACTTTGACCTATAAAAGCATGCACATATTCTGCTGCATTTAATCTGGAAACTGGCCAGGATACCAGAAGTGACCTAGGTCATACACCAGCTTCTGCATTCTAACTGGGATGCATTAAGAAGAGTGTGGCCAGCAGGTCAAGCGAGGTTCTTCTCTCCCTCTACTTTGCCCTAGTGAGACCACATCTGGAGTATTGCTTCCAATTCTAGGCTCCCCAGTTCAAGAGGCACAAGGATATACGAAAGAGTGTCCAAGGGAGGGCTATGAGAATGATGAAAGGACTGGAGCATCTCTCTTTTGAGGACAGGCTGAGAGACCTGAGGCTGTTTGGTCTGGAGAAGAGAAGGCTGAGATGAAATCTTATTAATGTTTCTAAGTATCTGAAGGGTGGGTGTCAAGAAGAAGGGGCCAACCTTTTTTTCAGTGGTGTCCTGTGATAGGATGAGGAGTAGCGGATACAAACTGGCACACAGGAAGTTCCACCTCAACACGAGGTGTTCTGTGAGGGTACTGGAGCCTGGAGCAGGCTGCCCAGAGAGGTTGTGGAGTCTCCTTCTCTGCAGACTTCCAAGACCCACTTGGGTGCGCTCCTAGGTGATACTGCTTTGGCAGGAGAGGTTGGACTCAATGATCTCTAGAGGTCCCTTCCAATCCCTACCGTTCTAGGACTGTATGATCCTGTAACTATTTTGATCTCAGACCCTCCTCAGGTTTGGCTGAGGCAGGCAGGTGGTGTGCTTCTCAACAGTGCCTGCTTCAAGCATAGAGCTCCATTCTGCTGCTTACTGCTTTGAATCAGCATGGTTTGGGTTTTTTTTCTCCTTGGGAGAGGGGTGCAAAAGCTGGTGTCTTATGCTGTTGCTTGAGCTGAGCGAGCAACCAACCTCACCCTCTTTGCCAGTGGAAAATAAAGTGTCGCTGTTCGGATCGCATCAACGATTCATGTGTCACCACAAAGAGATTTTAGCAGCTGGTGACATGCTTACATCGTCCAGCTGTAAATCAGAAGGCTGAGAATGTTTATTCTCCCTCTTCTCCAACTGATTTGGAAAGACTGGACTTCCCCGTTGATGAGGTTTGAGGGGAGAGGGGACACTTCCCAGGCTGTGCCAGATGAGACAGCTCCTCCTGTTGCTGCTGTTGTGCCAGTGTAGTGAGGCTGTGCTGATTTACACCAGATGGGTGTCTGCAGTGCAGCTAACACTGCAAAGATGTTGTCTTCAGTAGGCAAACACTTGTGGTCTTATTAGAGCTCATTTGGGGGGGATTAATTTGATTTCTTCCAGCCCATTTCCTGGGCTTCTGGCAATTCACTTGTAGACCCACTTTTCCCATGAGCTCAAGGCAGGCAGCTCCTTACGGGATCAGAGAATGGCAGGGATTGGAAGGGACCTCTGGAGATCATCTAGCCCAACCCTCTGCCAGAGCAGGTTCCCCAGGAGCAGCTTGCACAGGAACATGCCCAGGTGGGTTTTTAATAACTCCAGAGATGGATACTCCACCACCACTTGAGGCAGCCTGTTGCAGAGCTCCACCACCCACATGTAAAGCCACAGAATCACAGAATGTCAGGGGCTGGAAGTGACCTCAAAAAGTTAGGAGGAAGTTCTTTACAGTGAGGATGGTAAGACACTGGCAAAGGTTGCCCAGGGAGGTTGTGGCTGCTCCCTCCCTTGAGGGGTTTGAGGCCAGGTTGGATGAGGCCTTGAGTGACCTGTTCTAGTGGGAGGTGTCCCTGCCTATGGCACAAGGGGGTTGGAACTGACTGAGCTTTGAGGTCCCTTCCAACCTAAACCATTCTATGATCTAGTCCAACCTCCCTGCCAGAGCAAGTCTCTCCTCATGCTTAGGTGGAACTGCCTGTGTTGATGTTTGTGCTTGTTACCTCTTGTGCTGTCACTGGGCACCACTGAAAAAAATCCTGGCCCCATCCTCCTGACACCCACCCTTTAAGTATTGATAAGCTTTAACAAGGTCCCCTCTCAGTCTGCTCTTCTCCAGGCTGAATCATTCTATGATTGTAAAGAGCCCTAAGAAAGATGTTCTTGTCCCTTAATCATCTTTGTTGCCCTTTGCTGTAGCCTCCCCAGCAAGTCCCTGTCCTCCATGAACTACATCAGTTTGCAGCTCTGTTGTCCTACTTCATTAGCCTTTGGAGCACTTACCAACACAATTTCCATACAGGAAGCATAATTAAAGTAACAGCAGAGCTATTGTCTTGAGGGCAAATTTCTTCTATCCAAAGCTCAGCTCATTTATACCTGCAAAATAACCAGGAGCATCCTAGAAGAGCAGCAGAGTGCTCAGCTTTGGTCATTTTCTCATGATGAAAATGGTTCTAAATCCCAGATGTCAGTCTACAGCCAAGGCATCTGATTGCAGCAGCAGCAAATTATTTGAGGTTTTAATAAGCAGTTATGTTAATGAACAAGAAAGCAGTGATAAAACTTTTTTTTTTCCTTTTTTTTTTTTTTTTTTTTCCCTGTTCTAATGTTATTCTTAGGGAAATCTTTATCATTAAAAGCTACCTGAGAAACATATTAATGCAGGCAATTCCAACAAATCATCACTTGTATCCTAATTAGGTAGGGGAAAAGAAAAAAAAAATAATAGAAAAAAATAAAACTGAGCTCATCATAGCTGGATTATACAAAGTGTTCTTGATTTCACTAATTATCACCCTTGTTCATTAGAGTCCTCCAGGACCTTACTGTGCTCTGGATGACCTCTTCTTTTCTTTCCCTGCCATTTGTGTGACCCTCATTGTTCCAGGGCCAGAGCAACCAAGGCATATGCAGATGTAAAAAACTGTGTTCCTGGTGCCCAAAGAAGCAAACTTTGAAGTCCCTGTGTTTCAGCCTTGCTTCTCCAGCACATGCACAGCTCCCTAGCACCTGTGTTCCTGGTGCCCAGAGAAACAAACTTTGAAGCCCCTGTGTTTCAGCCTTGCTTCTCCAGCACATGCACAGCTCCCTAGCACCTGTGTTCCTGGTGCCCAGAGAAACAAACTTTGAAGCCCCTGTGTTTCAGCCTTGCTTCTCCAGCACATGCACAGCTCCCCGTGACAGTTGGGGCTGTGTCTGCAGAAGTATGTCAGAATGAAAAGTTGATCACTGGCTGAACTGTGCTTGAAGAAGGAAGGAGGACTTTGCTGCTCTTCCAGACCACCACAGGGAAGATGTGGATGCCCTGTCTCTGGAGGTGTTCAAGGCCAGCTTGGAAAGAGCCTTGAGCAACCTGGGATAGTGGAAAGAAAACAAAAAATAAACTAAGCCCAGCCTCCTGACACCCACCCTTTAAGTTTTGATCAGTGCTGTTCAGGTCCCCCCTCAGTCTGCTCTTCTCCAGACTAAGAAGACCCAATTCTCTCAGTCTTCTGTGTGCAGTTCTGGAGCCCCCAACATAAGAAGGACATGGAACTGTTGGAGCCAGTCCAGAGGCCACCAAGATGCTCAGAGGATGCAGCAGCTCTGCTATGAGGACAGGCTGAGAGAGTTGGGGCTCTGCAGCCTGGAGAAGAGAAGGCTTCCAGGAGACCTTGGAGTAGCCTTCCACTATCTGAAGGGGGCTACAGGAGGGCTGGGGAGGGACTGTTGCCAAGGTCTTGTAATGCCAGGATGAGGAGGAATGGGTTTAAACTGGCAGAGGGGAGATTCAAAGAGGATGTTAGGAAGAAGTTGTTTGCAGTAAGGGTGGTGAGACACTGGCACAGGTTGCCCAGGGAGGTTGTGGCTGCTCCCTGCCTGAAGGTGTTGAAGGCCAGGTTGGATGAGTCTTTGAGTGACCTGTTCTGGTGGGAGGTGTCCTTGCCTATGGCACAGGGGGGTTGGAACTGAATGATCCTTGAGGTCCCTTCCAACCTAAACCATTCTATGATTCTGTTCACTAGGAAGTCTCCTGTGCGCAAATGTGTAACCATCCTTGGGGCACAGGTTTGGTTTGGGATCTTCAGATGCTCAGACTGGATTGCTAGACACACACAGAGAGTCATCACTGGTTTCCTGATGTTGGTTGCCTGTAACAGGATTTTTTGTTGCTGTTGTTATTTGCCCTTTCTAGGAATTTGTCATGATTGTTGTCTTTGGTTTGGAATTCATTATTCGTATCTGGTCTGCTGGCTGCTGCTGTCGGTACCGAGGATGGCAAGGAAGGCTGCGCTTTGCAAGGAAACCATTCTGTGTCATAGGTGAGTGTCCACCCTCTAGCTTGCTTTTCAGCTGGAAATAAGCACCCACACCCCTTCTGATTTGCTTCTGAATGAAAACTGCAGCAGCCAGACCGCTCACCGGCTGTAAATCCAGAATGGTTGCATGCCAGCGGTCCTCTGCCTGGGGCTTCTCTAGATGTAAACCCACAAAGGCCCTAAATAGCAGCTGGCCCTCATTTCTTATGTTCTCCAAAAGACTTATGTTCTCCTCTGCATGCCATACAGCCAGCATGGATCTTGGAAGAACGAGGGGTTGAGATCTGATCTCATAGAAGCACAGAACCTTAGAGTTTGGAAGGGACCTCCAGAGATCATTGAGTCCAAGCCCCCTGCCAAGGCAGGATCCCCTAGGGCAGGTCACACAGGAATGCATCCAGGTGGGGTTTGAAAGTCTGCAGAGAAGAAGACTCCACAACCTCTCTGGGCAGCCTGCTCCAGGGCTCTGTCACCTTCACTGTAAAGAAGTTTCTCCTCATGTTGAGCTGAAACCTTCTGTGTTCCAGCTTGTAGCTGTTGCTCCTTCTCCTATTGCTGCTGACCACCAAAAGGAGATTGGCCCCAGCCACTTGACACCCACCCCTCAGATATGTGTACACAGTGATCGCATCTCCTCTCAGTCTTCTCCAGCCTAAACAGCCCCAAGGCTCTCAGTCTCTCTTAGTAGGGAAGGTGTTGAAGTAGAAAACAAATCTGATGAGGTGTGGCTGAGAGAGCAAGCATTGTCCAGTCCGGAGAAGAGGAGGCTGAGGGGAGACCTCCTTGCTCTCTACAACTCCCTGAAAGGAGGTTGGAGTGAGGTGGGGGTTGGTCTCTTCTCCCTGTCAAGAAGTTATAGGATGAGAGGAAATGGCCTCAAGTTGCACAGGGCAGGTTTAGGTTGGCTGTTAGGAAAAATGGTAGAGCGGTCAGGAAGATGAAGACAGAGGATTGCCTCCCTTTACTTGGCGCTCAGCAGACCACATCTAAGATGTTCCATCCCTTTCACCCCTCTGCCTCCATAAATGAAAGGTGTCAATAAACTGGTGTAAATCCAGTGAAAGGCCTCAAGGTGGTCAGTGCTGGAGCGTTTCTGACGTGAGGAGAGGCTGAGGGACTTGGGCTAGAGTTAAGATGGCTTCAGCAGGAGCTCGCTGAACTCAATGCTAAGGTCTCCTTAAAAGCACACGGCCGATTTTGGCTAATTACTTTTTGTTTGTTTAATTATTTACTTAGCTGCCCGTTCAGTTATCCTTTCCTGGTTGTTGTTACAGCGGAACAATCATATTTTAGAGGGCTCAGTCTGTTTACTATTCATTAAATTTGTTCTCTATCTCCAGCAGATCTGCCCCCTGATTATTTTTGTTATCAGACACTGATGGTATAAGGGAACGGCCTCAGAGCTAGAAATAATAAATTTGAGGGTTGCCCCAAGGGTCAAGCCTTTATTTTTTCCCATTAATAATGAGAAAAAAAAAAAAAACTCTCCAGGACCAAAGCTCTGTGCTTACGTTGGCGTGCCTGCAGTGTCACCACTCTGACAAATTAGTTCATCAAGCCTTGCTACCAGGTTAGTGATGACATCTATCAAGCTGTTTGGCAGTTGGAGACCCTTGTTTGTTTCTGAAAAAAAAAAAATAAAAAAAAAAAAAACAGGAATAATGGAGTGGTATTAAAGCCAGGACTCTGCTTTGTTCCATGTCAGCAGTCACCTGCCAGCCCTCCAGGCTGAAGAGCTGGGCAGAGAGGAACCTAATGAGGTTCAACAAGGATAAGTGCAGAGCCCTGCATCTGGGAAGGAAGAATAAACTGCAGCAGCCCAGGTTGGGAAGTGATCTGCTAGAGAGCAGCCCCCTGGAGAAGGACCTCAGAGTGCTGGTGGACAGCAAGTGCTGCATGGGACAGCAATGTGCCCTCATGGCCAAGAAGGGTCCTGGGGTGCATTAAGAGGAGTGTGGTCAGCAGATGGAGGGAGGCTCTCCTCCACCTATACTCTGCCCTGGTGAGGTCCCACCTGGAATATCACATCCAGGTCTGGGCTCCCCAGCTCAGGAGGGACAGGGATCTACTGGAGAGAGTCCAAGGGAGGGTGACAAGGATGCCAAAAGAGCTGAAACACTGCCTGATGAGGAAAGGCTGAGAGCCCTGGGACTGGTTAGCATGGAGAGGGGAAGGCTGAAAGGGGATCTAATCAATGTCTATAAATGCCTGAGGGCTGAGGTTCAAGAAGGAAGGGACAGGGACAGCCTCTGCTCACTTGTGCCCTGGGATAGCATAAGGGGCAATAGATGGAAACTACAGCAGAGGAAGTTCCACCTCAACATGAGGAAGAACTTCTTGACTGTAAGGGTCCCAGAGCACTGGCACAGGCTGCCCAGAGAGTTTGTGGAGTCTCCTTCTCGGGAGCCTTTCTTGCCCTGTCTGGATGTGTTCCTGTGTTACCTGTGCTGGATTCTCTGGTCCTGCTCTGGCAGGGGGGTTGGACTGGAAGCTCTCCAGAGGTCCCTTCCAAACCCTAACATCCTATGATGCTGTGATCTATATATGAGCTTGTGTATGTCACGTAAAGGACACCGCAACATACACTGGCAGCTACTTAAGGTACCTAAAGATGTCCTTACTTCTGCAAATCCTAAATTTCCTGAGCATATAAATCTGAAGCCTGACTATTAGCACTGCAGAGCAGTGCTGCTGTGTGGCACTGTGCAGAGGAGTAGCAGCAATCCAGGCAGCACATCTACTCAGTGTTGCCTCCAGTTACCAAGAGCAGGAAGAATCACAGAGTGGCAGGGGTTGGAAGGGGCATCTGGGAATCAAGAGAAGTGTGGGCAGCAGGTCAAGGGAAGTGATCCTCCTCCTCTGCTCTGCACTGGTGAGACATCAGCTGGAGTACTCTGTCCAGTTCTGGAGCCCTTGTTACAAGAGGGCTGTGGATGTGCTGGAAGGTGCCCAGAGAAGGGCCATGAGGATGATCAGAGGACTGCAGCACCTCTGCTATGAGGAGAGACTGAGGGAGTTGGGGCTGTTCAGTCTGGAGAGGAGAAGGCTCCCAGGTGACCTTATTGTGGTCTTTCAGCATCTTAAGAGGGCCAACAGAAAAGCTGGGGAGGACATTTTTAGGGTGTCAGGTAATGACAGGACTGGGGGAAAGGAACAAAGCTAGAAATGGGTAGATTCAGACTGGATGTTAGGAAGAAGTTCTTCAGCATGAGGGTGGTGAGAGCCTGGCACAGGGAGGTGGTGGAAGCCTCATCCCTGGAGGTGTTTAAGGCCAGACTGGATGTGGGTCTGGGCAACCTGATCTAGTGTGAGTTGTCCCTGCCCATGGCAGGGGGGTTGGAACTAGGTGATCCTTGAGGTCCCTTCTAACCCTGAGAGTTCTGTGAAAAATTTCATGGATTTCACTTAACCCCTTAGCAGTTTCCCCAACAGCTGCTTCTATTTTATCTCTAGTCGAGCTGCAGCATGATGAAAATGTCACAAGTTCAAATTCTGCTGAGGCTGCAGAATGAGCAAATTCCCAACAGGAAGCTTAGGCCCATTATCTGTAATCAGGCTCTTGAACTCCGTGGCTGACAAACCTCACGACAGAACATGAAGTGACAGCAGTGCCTGTTGCATATTCCTGGATCTATTTTTCGTTAATTAAGAGTGCTAATGAGCCATCACATGGCACTTTTGTCAGACCTTTATAAACAAATCCCTATCTAGCTTGTTGCAAGTTCTGCCCAAGCTCTAACTGGAATTAATTCAGTATATTTATGTAATGATGTGTGGCGTGGCTGTCACCTCGCTGTTTAGGCACAGGCTCTAGTTTAGATACAGGCAGGCAGTAAATCTGCTGCTCGTGATAAGCAGTATATAAACAGCCTCCTTTCCAGTTTGGTTTGAACTCTAAACAACCCAGTGATGGTCTGTAATTAAGTATATCCTTGACCAAGGAGGCACAGCTCACATCGCAAGCCAGACAGAGTCTAACGGTGTGCCACAAGGGTGATTAGGGGGCTTGAGCATCTCCCCTCTGAAGAGAGACTGAGAGCCCTTGGGGCTGTTTAGTCTGGAGAAGAGAAGGCTGAGAGAGGATCTTAGCAATGTCTGTAAATATCTGAGGGGTGGGTGTCAAGTGGCTGGGGCCAAGCTCTTCTTGGCGGTCAGCAGCACATCCTTTTTTATTTTCATTTTCATTAAAGTAGTTTTAATTTTCTTTTCCAATCCATATGTCTCTCTTCCTTTTTCCCTTACTCTTCCCCTTTGGGAAGGGAGAGGGATCAATAGAGAGCATCTGCCACTTGTTTAGTGGCTGGCCCAGCCCTCACCTTCGACACTGAGGAAAGGCATTTTATATTAAGTCAAGATCTTCTTCTCTTTATCATCAGAATTAGAATCATAGAATAGAATCATAGAATCAGTCAGGGTTGGAAGGAACCACAAGGATCATCCAGTTCCAACCCCCCTGCCATGCCCAGGGACACCCTACCCTAGAGCAGGCTGCCCACAGCCTCTGCCAGTCTGGAACACCTCCAGGGATGTGGCCCCAGCCACCTCCCCGGGCAACCCATTCCAGGCTCTCACCACTCTCATGCTAAACGACTTCCTCCTCACATCCAATCTGAATCTCGCCACCTCCAGCTTTGCTCCATTCCCCCTAGTCCTGTCACTCCCTGATAGCCTAAAAAGTCTCTCCCCAGCTTTCTTGTAGGCCCCCTTCAGATATTGGAAGACCACAATAAGGTCACCTGGGAGCCTCCTCTTCTTCAGACTGAAAAGCCCCAACTCTTTCAGAAGAGAAGCACTCTCTTTCTCTCCCAACAGGCAGAACAGGCAATAATACAGCTTCTGGGTGAGGTATGGTTAAATTCTTTGCTTGAGAGATTTGGAGCAGGAAATGACAATCTCTCAGCCCCACTGAAACTATCCAAACATCAATAAATAATTCTTAATTGGTCCAGAGAGAGATGCTGATTTACCCTGTCACCTGGAGTTAATGGCAGTCATCTGCTACATGAGAAACTTTGATTTTGTTCACCCAAGGAATAATCAGTCCGAAATAGACAATTCCAGCAGCACAGGTTAGGAGGGATCCACACCAGAATGGATGGAATAGAGTTGTGAAGAAGCAGAGAATGAGGACATGTTTGTGACAGAAAGCCTGGTAAAAGGCAGAGACTCACTTGCCCCCTAGAAATAGAACGAGGGGACACAGTCTCAAGTTGTGCCAGGGGAGGTATAGGCTGGATGTTAGGAGGAAGTTCTGCACAGAGAGAGTGATTGGCATTGGAATGGGCTGCCCAGGAAGGTGGTGGAGTCCCCATCCCTGGAGTTATTCAAGAAAAGCCTGGATGGAGTAATTAGTGCCATTGGCTAGGGCTGGGTGCTAGGTTGGACTCAATGATCTTGGAAGTCTGTTCCAACCTGGCTTATTCTATTCTATTCTATTCTATTCTATTCTATTCTATTCTATTCTATTCTATTCTATTCTATTCTATTCTATTCTATTCTATTCTATTCTATTCTATTCTATTCTATTCTATTCTATTCTATTCTATTCGGACTCAGGGCTCCTCTCTGCTTACAGCAGAAGCTAGGTACTTGACAAAAGCTTAAGGTATTTACTCACAAATATTATTTCTCGACTTGCAAGGCTAGCAACAGAATAAGACAGTACCTAGCACTGGTTAGGCCACATCTTGAGTGCTGTGTCCAGTTCTGGGCTCCTCCATTTAAGAAAGATGTTGAGGTGCTGAAAGATGGTGAGATGCTCAGATATGTCCAGAGAAGGGCAGCAAGGCTGGAGCACAGCCCTGTGAGGAGAGGCTGAGGGAGCTGGGGGTGTGCAGCCTGGAGAAGAGGAGGCTCAGGGAAGACCTCATTGCTCTCTACAACTGAAGGAGGTTGTAGCCAGGTGGGGTTGGGCTCTTCTCCCAGGCAAGCAGTGACAGAAGAAGAGGGGACAGCCTCAAGCTGCAGCAGGGCAGGTTCAGGCTGGGGGTTAGGAAGAAGTTCTTCCCAGCAAGAGTGATTGGCATTGGAATGGGCTGCCTGGGGAAGTGGTGGAGTCACATCCCTGGAGGTGTTTTAAGAGGAGGCTGGATGAGGCACTTGGTGCCGTGGGTTGGTTAAGCAGAAGGTGTAAGGTGACAGGTTGGACTTGATGGTCTCGAAGGTCTTTTCCAGCCTGATTAATTCTGTGATTCTGTCCTACAGTAGAAAAGCAAAGAAAAAAAAACAACACCAACCAACTTGTGTACAGGAGAGAAAGTAGAGGTTTTTAATTCCTCCTTTTCACAGCTGCTGTGTTAAACACAGCAATTAGGAAGGCGATTTGAGAGTGTAACAACATTGTTACAGCGTGTAACCGAGTTACAGTATTTATATCTCAAGTGTAATAGGGCTAAGTAGAAATATTTGCGTGTTGCTAGAGGGCAAATTGGGCTTGTTCTGCACGTTTTAATTCCCTCCTTTCCCTTCCCACCCCTAGCACTTAAGCACCTGGTTCCCATCACCTCTACTTTTCCTCTTGAAGAAAAATTACCCTTTTTTTTTTTTTTTTTTCCTCTTTTCCTCACCTGCTGATAACTCTCCAAAAGTGAGGATTTGCTCTTTCTGCTGGTACATGATGGTGCTGTCTGTAACAGAGCTGAGGAAAGCGGCCACCAGGTCCATTTTGCATCAACCTGTGTAAGCTCCAAAATCATATAAATGCTTACTTAAGTCTGGCCAGAGAAAAGAGACAGCTCCAGTTGCTTGGCCCCACCCTTGTGCTGCCCAGTCCTGGTCCCCAAGCATATATATATGTATATATGTGACCATCTGGGGAGCAGCCAAGGCAGAGGCATCAGTCCCAGGGCTCCCTTTTGCCAGCCCAGCCTGCTCATGAGATCTCCATGCTGGCAACTGCTCTGTTTCACATTAATAGCACAGAATGGTAGAGGTTGAAAGAGACCTCCAGAGATCATCTGGTCCAAGCTGCCTGCTAAAGCAGGTTCGTCTAGGTCAGGTTGCAGAGGAACACGTCCAGGTGGATTTTGAAAGCCTCTGAGAAGGAGACTCCACAAAGTCTCTGGGCAGCCTGTTCCAGGGCTCCAACACCCTCACAGAAGGGATTTTTTTTTCCCCCATTAAATTCAAAAGAAATCTTCTGTGTTCTTATTTGCACCCACTGCCCCTTGTCCTGGGAGGACTGGCCCTGTCACTAGGCAGGATGCAGAGGCTGTCACAGGGGATGACATCATCTAATTAAGATCACTTTTTGGCTTTCTGAGGGTTCTAGTAGATAATGTTTTGGGTTTTTTCCCTCTCAAACAAGCACTGAGCAGAGCTTCTATTTCTTTTTCCATATTTCTTACATGAGGAAGTCTCAAGAGTGGCTGCAAGATGCCTCACATGAGTGTTCTCCAAAACACTAAAGCTTCCTGCTGGCCCAATTGGTGCCTCTTTGGCTACCCACCCACAAGTTGCAGGTGGGATGGCAGCTGAGGTGGCTGGAAGGAGTAACAGCAGGCACCAGTACAGGCTGGGGGCTGCCCTGCTTGAAAGCAGCTTCGTGGACAAATACTTGGGGTGCTGGTGGGCAGCAAGTTCTGCACAGGCCAGCAATGTGCCCTTGTGGCCAAGAGAGCCAATGGCATCCTGGGGTGCATCAGGAAAAGTGTGGCCAGCAGGGCTAGGGAGGTTCTTCTTCCCCTCTACTCTGCCCTGGTGAGACCACACCCAGAATACTGTGTCTAGTTTTGGGCTCCTGAGTTCAGGAGGGACAGAGACCTGCTGGAGAAAGTCCAGTGGAGAGCCATGAGGATGGATGGGGGACTTGAGCATTTCCTCTATGAAGAGAGACTGAGAGCCCTGGGGCTGTTTAGGCTGGAGAAGAGAAGGCTGAGAGGAGATCTGATCAGTGTGTACAAATACCTGAGAGGTGAGTGTGAAGTGGCTGGGCCCAATCTCCTTTTGGTGGTCAGCAGCAATAAGACAAGGAGCAATGGATACAAAAAAATGGAGCTTAAAAGGTTTCACCTCAACATGAGGAGAAACTTCTTTAGAGTGAGAGTGACAGAGCCCTGGAGCAGGCTGCCCAAAGAGGTTGTGGAGTTTCCTTCTCTGGAGACTTTCAAACCCCACCTGTGCAGACTACCCTAGGGGATCCTGCTTTGGCAGCAGGCTTGGACTCATTCATCTCTGGAGGTCCCTTCTGACCTCTGAGGTTCTGTGATTCTGTGAAATCTCTGATTGTGTATCATCTGTGTCAGCTCTGTATTTCCAGACACAGAGGTGTCCCAGGAGGCAGACAGCCAAAATAGCTGTGTAGGTTAGCAAGGCAAGTTCTGCTTTTAGGTCTGTGCTTCCATAGCATGGCTCAGAAAACTCAAAGTAGGAATTCATCTCTTTCAACCAGCACTGAGGGGCTCATGCTCCTGCCTTCAATACCAGCACTGGATAACTCAGCTAGACACTGGATTCCTGCTGTCTCCTCCACCTTGGGAACTTGTGAGGAGATTATTCATGCAATAAGAGAAAAGAACAGGTTTAAGATTGGGTATTAGGAACAGGTTCCTTACTATGAGGGTGATGGAACACTGGAACAGGTTGCCCAGGAAAGTAGTTGGGCTCTTATCCCTGGATATATTCAAAGTGAGGTTTGACAAGGCTCTGGGTATCCTGATCTAGTTGAGGATGTCCCTGCTGACTGCAGAAGGCGTTGGACTGGATCACCTCTGGAGGTCCCTTCCAGCCTGGACCATTCTATGATTCTATGATCTCTTCCCTCTCCAGGCTTTTCCTCCCCCTCAGAGATGTGGCCTTCTGTCCCCTGCTCTTTTCAGCATCTCCCCAATTCCTGCCTGCTCACTTTCACCCTCACACCCAGGAGTTTCCTGGTTTGCCTTTCCACACCCGTGCCACTGCATCCCTTTCCCTTTCTGCACAACCTGGGAACGTGTTAGACGCTTCCAGACACCCTGCAGGGTTACAGGAACCCAGCACAGAGGTAGCTCTGCTTCCCTTGCTGGGCTGGAGCAGGTGGGAGCCCCACTTGGTGTCTTTAGCCCAGTCAGCACATCACACAATACTTTTGTTCAGACATAGAAAATCAGAGACTGACTTAGAGAGGAATTTGGGTTCTAATTCCAGCAATTCAAGGCGAAACAACCAATCTTGTCCTTGGTTTTTCCCTCCTCATTGCTTGATATCCTGCAGCAATTAATTTGACAAGTTAAGTGCATGTTGTATCTCTTTTTATCAGATTTAAGCTGCCTTTTGATCTCACTTTTGTAAGGAAGAGTAAATAGGAGGCATCCAACAGACCTTATCTTCTGCTAGTTTGCATACCTCTATCTGCCATCTCCTGTTTGTCTTGTGACTAACCAACCACTCCTAAATTATTCAGCCTTTTCTCTGTGCACAAGTCTTGCCACGCATGTAATTAGTTTGGGGTTTTTCTGGCTGATAACTTTGTGGTTTTATTCCAGTCTCATCTGGGGAATGGATCCAAGCTAGAGGAGGGCAGATTTAGATTAGACATTAGGAAGAAGTTCTTCAGCGTGAGGGTGGTGAGACACTGGAACAGGTTGCCCAGGGAGGTGGTGGAAGCCTCATCCCTGGAGGTTTTTAAGGCCAGGCTGGATGTGGCTCTGGGCAACCTGATCTAGTGTGAGATGTCGCTGCCCATGGCAGTGGGATTGGAACTGGATGATTCTTGTGGTGCCTTCCAACCCTGACAATTCTGTGATTCTGTGAACTGGACTTGATCCAATGGGATACAGTTAAAAATAGAATTACATTCATAATCTTTCTAAATATCTTCTTTCTAAATGTGGTAGTAGTGATCACCTCACTGCTCAGAGAGGTACTCACAGTTTTGATCCATTAAAAAAAAATTAATCCATTTTAGGAAGGTTTAATCCATTTTAGGAAGGTTTAATCCATTTTAGGAAGGTTTAATCCATTTTAAAACTATTTAATCCATTTAAAAAAAAATATTTAGCCCATTTTAAAATGGTTTAATCCACCTAAGTTAAAATTCTGGGCATTTTAAAGATAACAAATATTGGAAGTGTTTTGTTTCTGGAGTAAATACTTCCTACAAGGTCAGTGGAAGTGCAGCCCATGTTAGCCCAAATTTTTGTACCATAACCCTGTGAAAAATCCCACTGATTTCAGAGCAAGGGGACAATTCACAGAGCCAAGGAACTGCCACCTGGTGAAAACATTACAGTTTGCCTCTCTTCACATTAACTGTTGCAGCATACTCTAATCAGGAGTTTTATCCATTGTCCTCTTGAACTAGTAGAGAGAAGTGGTTAATGCCTTGTTTGAAGCTAAAAGCATTTTTGCAACCAGTTATGATAAAATTACCTATTCCATTCTATGATCTTTCTCAAGAAATGCTCAAAGAATAATGACACAATTATTTCCCTCTCTGAATGCTTTCTATTAGGTTATTCAGAAGCCTTAAAATCTGTGAATGTCTCCTCCCTTTGCCTCTCCTCTCAAGCCTTAAATTCTATGAATCTCTCCTCTCCTCTCCTCTCCTCTCCTCTCCTCTCCTCTCCT
>VWZI01014539.1:512756-555120 GCA_013396835.1 Psilopogon haemacephalus
TCTCCCCTTTTCCTCTTTCCTCTTTTCCTTTTCCCTTTTTCCATTTCTCTCCCTTCCCCTTGCTTCTTCCCCTTCCTCCTTACCCTTCCTCTTCTCCCTCTCCCTCCTCCTCCCCGTCCCCTTTCCCTCCCCATTATTACAGACAAATATATATAAACAGACCTTTTCTCTTAGGACTCTGATGGCTTTGAGCTGCAAGAGGGTAGATTTAGACTGGACATTAGGAAGAAATTATTTCCAGTGAGGGTGGTGAGACACTGGCAAAGTTTGCCCAGGGAGGTTGTGGCTGCTCCCTCCCTGGAGGTGTTCAAGGCCAGGTTGGATGAGGCCTTGAGCAACCTGGGCTGAAGGAAGATGTCCCTGCCCATGGTGTGGGGGTTGGAACTGGGTGACCTTGAAGGTCCCTTCCAACCCAAACCATTTTATGATTCTGTGAATTAAGAATGGCTGTGCCATTGCTGCTCAACACGGGGCAAGCCAAGGTAGTAGCCTTGCCATCATCTTCAGCACAGCCTGGAGATTTCCCAGCTCTCTTTATGTGAGCAGCAGAGCCAGGTAAGGACATAAATAGAGAAGCTTGCTCACAGGTGGGTACGTGTGTGCTGCTCTAGTCAAGATCTAGGGCTTAGTTCAACAGAGGTGTTCCCTGTTAGATGATACTCCCTGCTCTCCAGCAACAACTTCTGAAGAGCACAGCCAGCACAGGATCTGAGAGCATAACTGTCAGACCAAGGAGATGTTTCAGATACCTTAAGGCGTCTCAGATGGCACTGGACAAATAAATTTGGGCAGCTGAATTGAGCTTTTTTTTTTTTTTTTTTTTTTTGCCAGAGAGCAACTGAGGTGGGCCAGCCAGCAGGAGCCTCACTGAGGATTAGCTGCACCTCTCTCAGTTGCCTTGGTTTCCTTCTGCTGCACAGGGACTTTAGACACCTGCTTCAGGTCTAGACACTTACATTTAAATGTCTTCATGTGGAGCTGAGTCTCACAGAATCACAGAACTTTAGAGGTTGGGAGGAACCTCTAGAGATCATCAGGTCCAACCCCACTGCCAAGCAGGATCCTCTAGGGTAGTTTGCACAGAAATGCTTCCAGGTGGGGTTTGAAAGTCTCCCGAGAAGGAGACTCCACAGCCTCTCTGGGCAGCCTGCTCCAGGGCTCTTTCAGCCTCACTAATGAAGTTTCTCCTCATAG
Organism: Psilopogon haemacephalus; assembly: GCA_013396835.1. Lineage (NCBI taxonomy): Eukaryota > Metazoa > Chordata > Aves > Piciformes > Megalaimidae > Psilopogon > Psilopogon haemacephalus. The sequence goes on from VWZI01014539.1 coordinate 513,951, forward strand.
AATCATAGAATGGTTTAGGGTTGGAAGGGACCTCAAAGCTCATCCAGTTCCAACCCCCCCTGTGCCATAGGCAGGGACACCTCCCACTAGAACAGGTCACTCAAGGCTTCATCCAACCTGGCCTTGAACACCTCCAGGGAGGGAGCAGCCACAACCTCCCTGGGCAACCCGTGCCAGTGTCTCATGTTGAGGTGAAACCTTCTCTGTTCCAGTTTGTAGCTGTTGCTCCTTGGCTTACTGGTGCTGCCCAGCAAAAAGAGCTTGGCCCCAGCCACCTGACCACCACCCCTCAGATATTTGTACACATCGATCAGACCCCCTCTTAGCCTCCTCTTCTCCAGCCTAAACAGCCCCAGGACTCTCAGTCTCTCTTCACAGGGGAGATGCTCAAGTCTGCCAATCATCCTTACGGCTCTCCACTGGATTCTTTGCAGCAGGTCCCTGTCTCTCTTCTGCTGATCTCCACTACCATGTGTGATGTCTTTAAATTTTCCTCCTCAGTTGTCCTGTTGCTGAGCGTTCACCCAGACCTACTGCATCTAGTGTACTTGTGCTGTGCAGAGGTGCCCCAGAATATGCCCTGAGATAGTATTTCTGGCTTTTGGTAATCTCTGAACTTGTTGGATTCACATCTAGAAGCAAGTCCAGGCTTTTCTGGTAGCCACTGGTATAGTAGCCACCCGTGATTCACCTTTCTAGTAGCCAAAGGCACTTTAAAATGTCAAGAGCACAAACCAGACAGAGCTGGCAGAGTTAGACAGTAGTGAGACTCAATGCTCTTAAAGGTCTTTCCCAACCACAATGGTTCTGTGTTTCTGTGACAGGAAGCAGGTGAGCCCAGCCTGGCACACCATGTCCACCTGTGACATAGCCAGCACTGAACACTCAGAGAAGGTTCCACAAGCAGTGTGCAATCTTCAGTGATAATTCTCCATGAAGATCTCTCAAACTCCAGCAGCCTGCTACTTGGAGGTGTCCTCAGCCAGAACTGGGCTCTTGGTGTTAATTAGCCCAAGATTAAGTCGTTTCCCATCAGACCATCCTGCTGGATGCCAATATAGATAAACTTTTAGCATCTTGTGGAAAGGAATTCCACAGTTTATCAGGATGTTCTTTAAATCACAGGCTGGTTGGACACTTAGTATTACAGAGAGGATAAAGCCATCCACAAGGGGGTTGAGAGAAACCCAGGATGTTTGCTGGCAAGGGTATTTGGACCTCAACTTACTTTGGTGGCTGAGCAGAATGAACCAAGGCTGTCCCCTTGCTGTCCTGGAGCAGTCTAAGGAAACAATCTCCTGCCTGTAGGTGCTGCCAGTCTCTCTCACCACTCACTTGTGGGGGCCTTTTTCACTTATTGGGTCATTCTTGGCTTGGAGCTGCACTTGGACCAAGATGAGTGTCTGTACCCAACACGGAAGAAGCAAAACTCGTGTCAGCAAGAACTTGCTTTTGGTTCTTCAGTGGCAATTGTGGATTTAGACCATCCCTGCAATTTAAGGCAGGTACTTCTTACAAAGGGCTCTTTAAGCTTTTAAAGAAGGTGAGGGCATTCATGGTGAGGTGATGAAGCAGCACAGAGCTTGTTCTGTGCTTTTCCACTCCCTGTATACCGGTGTGACTGCCCCAATCATCACTAAAGAACATTTTGCCTCCTTGCAGTGTCCCTGTGCCATCGCTGTGCTGCTGCTCCTCATCTCAGTCAGCAGTTGGCTGATTAGCTCATGCAGAACAAACTCACTCTCACAGTTTGATTCTGTGACCTGAAGAAATAGATCCTAACACTTGCTGGGCTCCCACAATCTTTCCGTGCTGCCAGCTAAAAGAAGGTTTCTGAGTGCCAATGGCGCATCAGGGAGGTTGTGTCCAGAAGCTGCGTTCCTCAACCACACAATGTCTGTGCTCATAGGAGATTAATCTGCTTGTTCATAGCCCAGTTCTGTTGGACTCTCAGCACTGGGCCTCCTCTGTTTTCTCCTGCTTTTCTTTATTCTTGCCTTTTCGCAGGAAAAGTTGCTGAAAAAAAAAAAAACAAAACACTTGCTGAAGGAAAAGATACAAAGGGAAAACGTTCTGATCCATCTACCAACTTGCACAGACTTCAAAGCTCCTACATGAGGTTCATAGATTCATGGAATGGTTTGGGTTGGAAGGGACCTTAAAGATCATCTAGGTCCAACCCCCATGCTATATACAGGGACAACTTCACAGAATCACAGAAACACCCAGGTTGGCAAAGCCCCTCGGGATCACAGAGTCCAACCTAGAACCCTGCTCTACAAGATTGCCCTTAAACCATATCCCCAAACACCACATCCAGACCACCCTGAAACACATCCAGGGTGGGTGACTCCACCACCTCCCTGGGCAGCTCATTCCAGTCCCTGACCACTCTCTCCATTACAAACTTTTTCCTAATGTCCAATCTAAACCTACCCAGTGTCAGCTCGAGGCCATTCCCCCTTGTTCTGTCTCCAGTTCCCTGTGAGAAGAGCCCAGCAGCAGCCTCTCCACAATGTCCTTTCAGATAGTTGTAGACAGCAATGAGGTCTCCCCTCAGCCTCCTCTTTTTCAAACTAAAATCCACTAAATCAAGTTGCTCAAGGCCTCATCCAACCTGGCCTTGAACACATCCAGGGAGGGAGCAGACACAACCTCCCTGAGCAACCTGATCCAGTGTCTCACCACCTGCACCGTTAAGGATTTCTTCCTAATCTCCAGTCTGAATCTCTCCTCCTCCAGCTTCAATCCATTCCCTCCTTCAACACTGCTCCTCTTATCCGTATGGTTTAAAAATCACTACCTGAAGGCTGCTGAGGCAGTTTTTGACACCAGCAGTGACTCCACATCCCTGTCTCACACAGGAATCTCAGTGCTTCGGATCCCCACCCGTGGCAGGAGCCTCTCTTTCCTTTCCCCCCCCCCCCCCCCGCCCAGCTTGGTTCAGCTGATGTAGATGTGTGTGGTATGTACTGGTGCTCGGACATTAATGTTTTCTGTCATGTATTTCTTTCAGACATCATTGTTCTCATCGCTTCAATAGCAGTTGTTTCTGCAAAAACTCAGGGTAACATTTTTGCAACATCAGCACTGAGAAGTCTTCGTTTCCTACAGATCCTCCGTATGGTGCGCATGGACCGAAGAGGAGGCACTTGGAAATTGTTAGGTTCTGTAGTTTATGCACACAGCAAGGTAGGCAACCCTCGGCACTGGTTTTGTCTGCTTGGCACCTCCACTTGGTGTGATTCGACCAGGGGCCAAGGAAACGAGCCCCTTCCTTTGAGCAGCATGCCTAAAGTGCTCCGAGGGAAGGTCCCAGTGGTCGTGGGAGCGAGCACAGGTGCATCAGGAGGGCTGCAGCACCTCTGCTATGAGGACAGGCTGAGAGAGTTGGGCATCTGCAGCCTGGAGAAGAGAAGGCTTCCAGGAGACCTTGGAGTAGCCTTCCAGTATCTGAAGGGGGCTACAGGAGGGCTGGGTAGGGACTATTGACAAGGTCTTGTAATGACAGGACGAGGGGGAATGGGTTTGAACTGGCAGAGGGGAGATTGAAATGGGAAGTTAGGAGGAAGTTCTTCACAGTAAGGGTGGTGAGACACTGGCACAGGTTGCCCAGGGAGGTTGTGGAGCACAGAAGCACCCAATGTGCTCCACAACCTCCCTGATCTTTGATCACATTAGGTGCTTCTGTGCTCCACAACCTCCCTGGAGGTGTTCAAGGCCAGGCTGGATGAGGTCTTGAGCAACCTGATCTAGTGGGAAGTGTCCCTGCCTGTGGCACAGGGGGGTTAGAACTGGATGATCCTTGAGGTCCCTTCCAACCTAAACCATTCTATGATTCTTTGATTCTATGTTCAGCTTTTAGAATACCTTGAAAATGCTGTCCTTGATGTGCAGGTGTCACCTGGGGGTGGTTCAGCTTGAAGAAGAGAACACCTCCCTGAAGGTGGTTCAAGGCCAGGTTGGATGAGGCCTTGAGCGACCTCTTCTAGTGGGAGGTGTCCCTGCCTATGGCACAGGGGGGTTGGAACTGGCTGAGCTTTGAGGTCTCTTCCAACCTAAACCATTCTATGATTCTAAGGCTTCAGGGAGACCTTGTAGTGGCCTGCCAGTATTTGAATCATGGAATCGTAGAATGGCTTAGGTTGGAAGCGACCTTAGAGATCATCTACTCCACCCTTCCCACCATGATCTGGGATGCCTCTCAACTTGATTTGGCTGCTCAAAGCCTCATCCAGCCTAGCCTCAAACACCTCTAGGGAAGAGGCAGCCACAATCTCCCTGGGCAGCCTATTCTAGAGTTGTCCCACACCTCATATGGAAGAGCTTCTTCCTAAGATCCAGTCTAAAACTGCTCTCCCTCAGCTTGAAACCATTCCATCTTGTCCTATCTCTAGACACCCTTATGAAGAGTCCTTCTCCAGGCTTTACAAGGGCTTGTTGCACTGGGACAAGGGGCAATGGTTTGAGTCTAGAAAAGTGTAGATTTAGACTGGACATTAAGAAGCTCTTTACTATGAGGGTGGTAGAAGACTGGAACAGGTTGCATAGGGAAGTGATAGAGGCTCCATCCCTGGACACATTCAAGGTCAGGCTTGATGGGGCTCTGAGCAACCTGACCTGCTTGGGGATGTCCTTGCTCCTGCCGGGGATTTGGACTGTGTGACCTTTGGAGGTCCCTTCCAACTCAGTGCACTCTGTGCTTGCATGATTTGATGTACATTGGTCCTGTGTCAAAGCACAGGCCTAGCTTTGGTTCACTTTCAGAGTACATTTGCATCCGTAGGGAAGCATTGGGCTTGTAACTGCTGGAATGCCACAGGAATGCATAACACAGATCTTTTCTTTGTGTCTTCCTTCCTGTACAGTCTTCCAAATTGACATTGATCTCTGATTTCTTTTTATCTAGGAGTTAATCACAGCCTGGTACATAGGATTTTTAGTCCTCATCTTTTCATCTTTCCTGGTTTATCTGGTGGAAAAAGATGCAAATAACCAGTTCTCCACATATGCAGATGCTCTCTGGTGGGGCACAGTAAGTACAGAAAAAATAATATCCACTCTTTAAACGTATCTTAGAGCTCTTTGAGCTTCACCTGCTGTGGACTTTCGCTTAGTCTGCTGTTCACTGAATTGTTTTCACTGGCAGGAAAGTGGTGTGAGAAGCTCCCTCCTCCAGCTATTCATTTGCACATCCATAGCTCATTTCACCCCATCCTGCAGGGCAGCTGCTCTTCTGTTTCTGCAGCAAACCAGACCGAGAAACCTTCAAGGGAAGAGAGCTTTTCTGAAAGGAGGAGGATTATATGAGTGCTTGCAGCTTTAAATGAGCTGGGCCTTAAATGAAAAAATTAAAAGCTAAATCTGGAATTTTGAAATGCGTTTGTATGGCAATAATGTATAAGGGTTTGGGGGACTTTTGGTTTGGTTTTGGTTTTTTTTTTGCTTTAAAACACCCTATAGTGAGCCAGGCTCCTGTACTGGCTGACAGGAGAAAGCTGATGAAGAAAAAAATCTGTCCCAGCGAAGGTTATGGCAGAGCTATTGCCAGGGAGTATAAAACTGTCTTTTCTTTTTCCTCTAATGCAGCAGGACAAGCACCAGGAGCTCTGACAGTGTCTGGGTAGCCAAATGATGCCTGTGAGATCATTAATGCTGCTCTAACCTACAGCGCTCATTAGCTTCCCTGAAATAAGTGCCAGACCTGCACCCACCTCCGTCACCTTTCCTCATCAGGGGGATGCAGCAATGAAGCTTTCTCCCCCTCAGACCTGCTGACAAGACCTCAGCTGGTCACAGTAGTATCCACAGGCTCAGAGCAAGCACAGGCAAACTCTGCAAAGGCTCTTTCCAAAATGCTTTCAATCCTTGGGAACTATTTTTTATAGTTTCATAATAGGTCACTTCCTATTAGTGGGAATTGTTTGTGCAGTTGGAATGTTTTCACTTAAGGGTTTATAACTGCTAAGTGTCTTCCCCAGAGACCCTTCTTTTGGTGTTGTCAGTGCACAAAGCTGGGAGCTTTGTTAAAACCAGCCCTAGTGGGTCTTGCTGCTTCATTTACAAACGGGCAGACATAGGGTGAGCCCCCACCTGGAGTACTGCAGTCAGTTCTGGAGCCCCTGTTACAAGAGGGATATGGAGGTGCTGGAAGGTGTCCAGAGAAGGACCACAAGGATGCTCAGAGGGCTGGAGCTGCTCTGCTGTGAGGAGAGACTGAGGGAGTTGAAGCTGTTCAGTCTGGAGAGGAGAAGGCTCCCAGGTGACCTTACCTTGGTGATCCTGCTCTTGCAGGGGAGACAGACTGGATGCTCTTCCAAGCTCCCTTCCAGCTCCTAATGTTGTGTGATTCTGTGGGCAATCTCAGACCTCAACTCTTCCATCTGACTGAGGCTCTTGTTAAGCCCAGATCCTTCTCCCTGAGCAGCTCTAGCAGCAGGAACAAGCTCTTTATTTTATAGAGTTTGCATCTCTGCTACCTGCTGACTGCTATTTTTTAGAGGGAAAAGCCTGCTAAGAAATAATCATTGTAGAAAGTGGTGCTTAGAATATTTTGTAGCCTGTGAAGTGAAAATGTTTGACTCGTAGGTCAGATAAGTAGTGCAGCTGAGGAAATAAGAATCTTTTCTTGCCATAAGCTTGGGGGGGGGGGGGGGGGGGAGACAGCCAAAATACATTGGGATTAAAAAATTTGAAAACAAATCTTTACTGTATATTTCAGTATCTTGGCTTCTTTTCATACTGTATGATAGTGTATATAGCAATACAAGAGAGATGTGGAGGTGCTGGAGTGGGTCCAGAGGAGAACAACAAAGCTGAGGAAGGGTCTGGAGAATAAACTTATGAGGAGCAACAGAGGGAGCTGGGGATGGGTAGTTTGAGGAAGAGGAGGTTGAGGGGAGACCTCATTGCTGCCTACAGCGACCTGAAGGGACATTGTGGAGAGGCTGCTGCTGGGCTCTGCTCACAGGTAACTGGAGACAGAACAAGGGAGTATGGCCTCGAGCTGAGGCTGGAGAAGTTTAGATTGGACATTAGGAAAATGTTGGAGAGTGTGGTCAGGGACTGGAATGAGCTGCCCAGGGAGGTGGTGGAGTCACCCACCCTGGATGTGTTTCAGGGTGGTTTGGAGGTGATGCTTGGGGATATGGTTTGATCTGAATCTTGCAGAGTAGGGTTCTAGGTTGGACTTAATGATCCTGAGGGGCTTTGCCAACCTGATGCTTCTGTGAAGTTGTCTCTGTCCGTAGCGGAGGGGTTGGACCTAGATGATCTTTAAGGTCCCTTTCCAACCCAAACCATTCCGTGAACCTATGAACCTAATGTAGGAACTTCGAAGTCTGATGTAGCAAACTGCACAAGTTGGTGATCCTGAGGGGCTTTGCCAACCTGGGTGTTTCTGTGATTCTGTGACAGGAATGCATTTACATTTTTAATGAGCCTTGAGTGCACCGAGGTACTGAAAATCAGCGTTCCTCCCTTACCTGTTATCTTTGCTGTTTTAATAGTATCTTTTTTTTTTTCCTTTTTTTTTTCTTGGCATAATATGTAAAACAGCATGTGGGAAACACGAAATGTGCTGCTTAGTCATAGTTGTTTTCACTGCCAGATTAACCCAGGTGCAGACTGTGAGAAGGTCAGGTTGTGTGGCATCCTAGAGGAAATCGATGCTGAGTCTTGTCGCTTTGCTTGTTTATTTGCCAAAGTGTTTTTTCTGACTTAATTGCTTATCTAGCTACCAATTTCTGTGATGGCAGAGGTACAAGGAAGGAGTCTGGAGAGTAGGAGACTAGGAAGGGATCTAATCAATGTTTATAAATATCTGAGGGCTGGGGGCCAGGAGGGAAGGGACAGGGACAGGCTCTGCTCACTTGTGCCCTGGGATAGCACAAGGGGCAGTGGATGGAAGCTGCAGCACAGGAAGTTCCAGCTCAACATAAGGAAGAACTTTCTTACTGTAAGGGTCCCAGAGCACTGGGCTGCCCAGAGAGGTTGTGGAGTCTCATTTTCTGGAGCCTTTCCAGCCCTATCTGGATGTGTTCCTGTGTGACCTGTGCTGGATTCTCTGGTCCTGCTCTGGCCGGGGGATTGGTCTCAAAGATCTCCGGAGGTCCCTTCCAACCCCTAACATCCTGTGATCCTGTGAAAAGACTGCACAAAAGTCAGGCACAGATAGTTGCCTTAAATGTCAAGCTTTTAGAGGCACTTATCTCCTCCTCTTGAAAGACCAGACCCAGTAATTCAGATTATTTGAGGGCCATACCTTTGCTGTGGTCACTTCGTGCATTCCATTTCTGAGGCCCAGATTTTTATGCTGAAGTGAAAGGCAGGAGATGGCATCCTAATGTACTCTGTGGTATTTGCAATGTGATGTTGCACTGTTCAAGCTGCAGTCGAAACACAGCATCATAGAAAAGAACCACAGAATCATTAAGGTTGAAAAAGATCTCTGAGATCATCAACTCGAAACACAGATTCACAGCATAGAATCATTAAGGTTGGGAAAAGGTCTCTGAGATCATTAACTTGAAACACAGCTTCATAGAATAGAATCGTTCAGGTTGGAAAGGATCTTTGAGACCATCGCTTGAAACACAGATTCACAGCATAGAATCATTAAGGTTGGAAAAGGTCTCTTGAGATCATCACTTGAAACAGATTCACAGCATAGAATCATTAAGGTTGGAAAAGATCTCTGAGATCATTAACTTGAAACACAACTTCACTGAATAGAATCATTAAGGTTGGAAAATATCTCTGAGATCATCAACTCAAAACACAGCTTCACTGAATAGAATCAATAAGGTTGGGGAAAGATCTCTGAGATCATCAACTCGAAACACAGCTTCACTGAATAGAATCATTCAGGTTGGAAAAGATCTCTAACAGCAGCCTGCGAGTACCTAAAGGGGACCTACAAGAAGGATGGAGAGAGACTGTTTGCAAAAGCCTGTGGTGATAGGATGAGGGCAATGGCTTCGAACTAGAGCAGTGTAGATTTAGACTGGGTGTGAGGAACAAGTTCTGCACCATGAGGGTGGTTGAACACTGCAGCAGGTTGCCCATGGAGGTGGTTGGGACCCCGTCCCTGGAGATATTCAAGATGAGGCTTGACAGGGCTCTGGGCAACCTGATCTAGTAGAGGATGTCCCTCCTCACTGAAGAGGGGGTTGGACTGGATGACCTTTGGAGGTCATTCTGTGATTCTATGTCACAGAATAAAACGACTAAACTAGACGGGAACAAAAACCTCTTTCAAACCCAAGCCACGCTTAAGCTTTCCGAGAACTGCCAGTGCCAGCTAGGACTCTGTGTGCTTATGGTGGCATTTAGCTTGTACATTAATTAGTTTTACCTGCAAATGTAATGCAGTTCAGGTTCCTGCCTCTCCTTACACGCATTGGACAGAGCTTCTCTTATTAAGTCGTCATTTTCTAGTAGTGACAGTGGGGATTCAGGACGGCTCTGGCACTCCACACTGACCTGCAGGTGAAGGAAATGTACTGCGGTGAATAATATTGTCACAATTACTGCTGAAATGAGTTCACATCGGTGACGTCTCCTCCACTCAATGCAGTGATAGCAGGAGCAAACTACAGGGCTTTTTTTTTTTTTTTTGTCCTTTCACTTAATTGATGTCAGGTAAAGATTCAAAAGGTATGTCCTGCTAAAATGACATCAGAGTGAAGTATTGGGCTGGAAAAGGACCTCCCGGGTCCTATCTCATCTAATTGAAGGCATCTAGGTCGTTTAATCACCCCTGCTATTGTATGACCTCACTTATTATTGGTGTGTTTATTAGCTGCAACAATGAGAGGTAACAGAAGTTCTCTTAGCCTTATGGGGTTTGAGTCTATCTAGGTGACACTGCCTGCCTTGGCTGGTCTGTCACAGAGTTACAGCATTGTAGTGGTTGGAAGGGAGCCATGGGGCTCAGCCTCCCCTCACAGTGGTGCTGCAGCTTCTGTCTGCTTCTTGCATTGTTAGCAGTGATGTCTGGGCACAAGCTAGAACACAGGAGGGTTCCCCCAGACATAAAGGAAAACTTCTTTACCCTGAGGTATTCTGCAGCACTGGGGACCAGGCTGCCCAGGGAAATTGTGGATTCTCCTCCTATGGAAACTTTCAACACCCACCTGGACATGTTCCTATGCAACATGACCTAGGTAAACTAGGTCTAACAGGAGGGTTGGACTAGATGATCTCCAGAGGTCCCTTCCATCTTCTGCCATTCTGTGACATTTCTCATCCTGTCAAGGTCTCATGTCCAGCAGCTTTCCACACCTCATTCAGTTAACTTAACCTCAGGATTTCTGTCTGGCAGAAAGGGACTTGGGGGTTGTAATTCACAAGCAACTGAATATGAGCCAGCAGTTTGCCCAGATGGCAAAGAAAGCCAGTGGCATCCTGGCTTGGGTTAGCAATGCTGTGTCCAGCAGGAGCAGAGAGGTGATTGTCCCCTCTTGTGTTCAGTTTTGGGCACCTCATACAAGAGAGATGTGGAGGTGCTGGAGCCAGTGCAGAGGAGGGCAAGGAAGCTGGGGAAGGACCTAAAGAATAAATCAGATCAGAAAGAGCTGGGGATGGTTGGTGTGAAAAAGAGGAGGCTGAGGAGAGACTTCATCACTGTCTACAGCTACCTGAAAGGAGGTTGTGGAGAGGTTGGTGCTGGTCTCTTCTCACAGGTAAATAGAGACAGAACAAGAGGGAATGGCCTCGAGGAAGCACAGAGTAGTTTAGACAGGATATTAGGAAATTATTTTTCCCAGCAAGAGTGGTCACTGGAATGGGCTGCCCAGGGAGGTGTTGGAGTCACCATCCCTGGATATCTTTAAAGGTTGTTTGGATGTGGTGCTTGGGGCTATGGTTTAGGGTGTACCTTGTAGAGTAGGGATATGGGTTGGACTTGGTGATCTTGAGGGGCTTTGCCAACCTGAATGCTTCTGTGATTCTGTAGTTAGGCTAGTCAGGACCTGGCCAGTGGTGTAATCATTGCCTTGCAGCACTAACAAAGATGTGGAGGATTATTCCTGAACTTGACCCTGAAGTTGTCTGGAAAAGTATCTTCTTACTTGCGTGTTGAGGGGAATATAAAATGGAGATCAAACTCATTTGTAGAGGGTTGAGTAAGATGATAATGGCATGGTGCTGACACCTATACCCCCATGGAAAGACCACGCTGAGATAGAACAACTCCAAGTGAGCAAGAAGCTGCTGGTACTCTTAATCACAGACTGATACCATTAAGTCCTCAGGACCTAAAAGAAGAGAGGTGTGGGGGTGTGGAGAGAGGCTTTAATATAGCCTTGTTATTTTCTTTGGAGAAATTCCAGAGATACAGTCTGTGTGGCTCCTGGCTTTGGATGGCTCCCAGATGTCAGATCCCAAAGGTTCAAATTTATCCTTCGCTCCTTTGGAAGAGAGTTTGGTGGCAGTATCATTAATATGCAGATGACAGCTAGTTGTCTTTCCTTCTTGTCAGCCTAGGCAGGAGATATCTCTGTACTTTCCAGTGTCTGGCAGAGATAGGCAGCTGGAGAGAAGCCAAGAAACTGGGCTTGTTCCAGAGCTTCAAACTGCTTTGCAATGAATGGCCTGGAAATTAATTTTGAGGAGCTTTTCTACACTGATTCATTTGTTCAAGTGCTTTGTTGCTCCTGGGGTCTTAATAGCCCAAGGCTGGTTTGCACTTGCCCACTGATGAGAAGAGCTGGGGAAAGCTTCTTCAACAAAGGAAAACCCAAGCAAGCTTCTCTGCCAGGCCAAGAGCATGGCTGCATCAGCTCACCTCTGCCGGGAAAGAGGGAGCTGCATCCCCATCTCCCTTCTTCCTTATTGCTGCCTTCTGCAGGCTCTGGAGCTCCTCAGGAGTCTCCATGAGCTAACACAACTCACCAAAAGAGCAGAAACAAGCAACACAGAAATGTGGGTAATTCCCTCCACCTTCCTGGGCTGCCTTGGCTCTCCCAAGAGTCCAGGAAAAAAAGAGGGGATGGGGCAGGGAGGTGAAGAGGAGCAGGGAAGGAGAGCCGGTCCTGCTAAGCACACAAGGTAGTGTGTCTGTGTGACCTGGCTAGCATTACAAAACTTGAGACTTGATAACCACTTGAAATTTCAGCTGCAGCCTTAATTCACCTCTCTCTCTCTCTCTTTTAGTCCCTCGGGGTAAATTACACCCGCAGCTTGTCCCCAACAATGGGAGCAATTAAAAGCCCTGCTTACTATCCAGGGAACCCTACATGGTTGAAATCTAATTACTTCCAAAAGTCTTTCCTTCTTTTGTCCTGCGGTGACCCAGGCACTAAATAGAATTGCTTTGGCCATCTTGCCTGGGAATGAGCTTTGAGGAAGCTGGAAGCAAAACCATGTCTCTAGAAGGCATTTTCCTGAAGAATTCACGCCTGCCAGGGTATTTGCTAAGCCTCAGCTTGCCCACATTTGGTCCACGATGAAAAACAATTCTCCGTGCACATGTTCTCCACTAATAGCAGGCTGGGGAGCCCTTGGCATTCGGCCTGCTGCTGTCTATCTTGGTCCCTTTCACATGGTGTGCCCTCGCCCCAGCACGCGTCCCGCAGCCTGCCCTGCCCGAGCCCTGCGCCCTGCCCGCTGCTCCTCCAGCTGCCCTGCGCCAGCCTGCAGCCTGCGTCCAGACTACCCAAGAAGGGAGCACGCAGCCACCGCTTGCTCCTGCCCATCCACTCCCCAAAGTTTGGCACTGACAGGCGTCCCAGGCAGGATCAGGCTGCAGGACACCTGGCCCAGCCTGGCAAGACCCTCAGCCGCCACCATGGGTTGAGAGTGTTAACTCTGTGACCACTAAAGCCACAGCCTTTTGTCTCCGAGCAAAAAGCACAACTATGCACCCTCACCCCAGTAATGTCTGCAGAGATGCTGTATTTCAGTCAGTATTTCCCTGACAAGAGCTCTGCCACTTGTACCAACCTCTGCCATCATCTGCTCAGGTGCTACATGGCAGGGGGTGCTGGGTAGAACAGCTTTAGAAGCAGCTGCATGCTGAGCCTGAGTACCATCACAGAATCAAAGAAACACAGAATCAAAGAAGCACAGAATCAAATAATCACAGAATTACAGAATCGAAGAAGCTCAGAATCAAATAATCACAGAATCAAAGAATCACAGAATCAAATAATCACAGAATTACAGAATCAAAGAATTACAGAATCAAAGAATCACAGAATCAAAGAATCACAGAATGTTAGAGGTTGGAAAGTCATCGAGTCTAACCCCCTTGCCAAAGCACGATCACCTAGGGCAAGCCAAACAGGAATTCATACAGGAAGGTCTTGAAAGTCTTCAGAGAAGAGACTTTACCACATGAAGTCTTCTTCTGACTTCTCCCTATGCAGGTCTGACATAACATTGTCTGGAGTTGTTTAGCCTGGAGAAGAGGAGGCTCAGGGCAGACCTCATTGCTCTCTACAACTACCTGAAAGGAGGTTGTAGCCAGGTGGGGTTGGGGTCTGCACCCAGGCAACCAGGGACAGAACAAGAGGACACAGCTTCAAGCTGCAAGCTGCACCAGGGCAGGTTTAGGATGGATGTTAGGAAGAAGTTCTTCCCAGCAAGAGTGATTGGCATTGAAATGGGCTGCCTGGGGAAGTGTGGAGTCCCCATTCCTGGAGGTGTTTAAGAGGCTGGATGAGGCACTTAGTACCAGAAAGTGTTGGGTGATAGGTTGGACTCCATGATCTCGAAGGTCTTTTCCAAACTGATTGGTTCTGTGATTGTGTGGTTGTCCTACATCCTGAGGTACCTCTTCACTGCTGTGTATTAGCCCTGGGGTCTTTGTGTCAGAAGGGATATTTGGATATCTGAGCCTGTCATAGCAAAGGGGAGAGGATCAGGAACTTCTTAAAGTTCCTTCCACTTTTTGATTTGAGAGGTTTTTTTTTTGGTGTTCCAGAAGACAACCAACCCACTTCAAATTGTACTGATCACGCAGCTGCTTCCTGCTGTTCCTTTGGCTTCGCATCATCTGTGAACTGCAGCTGCCTCCCTGCTGTATTTTTCCAATAAGATCTCTGTGTAATTTATATTTGTGGAGTTGTGCTCTATTTGTGTTCTGTTTCCCTGCAGAAAACAGGTGAAATAGCTTTAGCTCCACGGAGGAGAACACTTGGGTTTGTTTTTGGGTTTTTTTTTCTCCTGCTCAGCTCATACTATTGCCCAGCATTTCCCTCGGCTTCGAGATCACCTTGGGGCTTTATTTGATAAACTTAACCCTTTTCTAAACGTATTAATTATTTTATAAAGTACTAATTTCATAAACTTACGGATTTCTAATTTGGGTGTTGTTGTTTTTTTTTTTTTCTCCAGTGTGTGATGCAACTCAGTTTTACTCATTTGTGAACAGGGTAAAGTTTTCATGGAAAAGAAAAAAAAACACCCATGTTGATTTTGTGGTGCGTGGTTGCTTTTCTTGTAGGAGCAGCCTCCTCTGCTCCATGCCTCATTTAGTGGGAATGCAAATAAGCTGCAGCTGATCTCTCAGCATCTGCTGGTACACCTCAGTGTTCATTGATTCCTCTTTCAGATCACATTGACGACCATTGGCTACGGAGACAAAACTCCTCTGACCTGGCTCGGGAGGCTGCTTTCGGCAGGATTCGCTCTGCTCGGCATTTCTTTCTTTGCACTACCTGCTGTGAGTATGTGTGGTGGGTCTGGAACTGAGAATCATAGAATCAGTCAGGGTTGGAAGGGACCACAAGGATCACCTAGTTCCAACACCCCTAACATGGACAGGGACACCCTATCCTAGATGAGGCTGCACAGAGCTTCATCCAGCCTGGCCTTAAACACCTCCAGGGAAGTGGCCCCAACCACCCCCCTGGGCAACCCATTCCATGCTCTCACCACTCTCATGCTGAACAACTTCCTCCTCACATCCAATCGGAATCTCCCCACCTCCAGCTTTGCTCCATTCCCCCTAGTCCTGTCACTACCTGATAGCCTAGAAAGTCCCTCTCCAGCTTTTCTGTAGGCCCCCTTCAGATACTGGAAGGCCACAAGAAGGTCACCTTGGAGCCTCCTCTTCTACAAACTGCACAGCCCCAACTCTTTCAGTCTGTCCTCATAGCAGAGGTGCTGCAGCCCTCTGAGCATCCTTGTGGCCCTTCTCTGAAATGTTATTTTATTTTTTTATAAACTAAACCAAAATAGACTAAAATAAAATGGTTTTTTTTTTAATTAAGTAAAATAAATTTTTTTGTTTCTTTTATTTTTTATAAAACAAACCGAAATAAAATAAAATAGTAAAATAGAATAAAACAAAATTAATTAAAATAAAAATTTTGTTTTATTTTATTTTTTATATAACAAACCAAAGTAAAATAAAATAATAAAATAAAATAAAATGAAACAAAACAGCAACTACAACAACAGTAACAGCAATGATAATGCATAATATGGAATAATACATAATATATATATAAGAAATCTATCTGCTACAATTTAGATAATCCAATGTCCTGCATCAGTGCAGGCTGAGAGTGGATCTTCTCAATGCTGATTAATAGGAGCATTGCTGGGGGGCAAAAAGATGGGGGCAGACTCTTTTTGGTGGTGCTCTGTGATACGATAAGCAACAATGGGCACAAACTGGAAATAAGAAAGTTCCATCTGAACAGGGGAAGAAAATTCTTTGATGTGAGGGTGCTGGAGCCCTGGAGCAGGCTGCCCAGAGAGGTTGTGGAGTCTCCTTCTTTGAAGATGGTGATCCTGGGCAAGCTGCTGTGGGAGCTTTAGCAGAGGGGCTGGAGTGGANAATAAAATAAAGTAAAATAAAATTTTGTTTTTTTTTTTAAACCAACGAAAATAAAATAAAATAAAACAAAATTCAGCAAAATAAACCAAAACAAAATAAAACAAAACAAATAAAAGAACAAAACTAAATAAACCAAAGCAAAATAAAATAAACCTAACCAAAATAAAATAAACCAAACCAAAGTAAAATAAACCAAAACCCAAAATGCAATAAACCAAAACAAAATAAACCAAACCAAAATAAAATATGATAAAACAAAATAAAACTAAGCAAAATAAAAGAAAACAAAATAGGATAGAATAAAAGAAAATAAAATAAAAATCAACAGAGATGTTTTTTCAGAATTCAGTTCTACTGGGGGGTGGAAAGTGAGGTATTTGCAATAGGTTGTCTTGTGTGACCATGGTCAGGCAAACAACAGCCAGCAGCAGACACTAAATCAACCAAAATTTAATACCCTTAAATGTCAAAGTGGAACTGTCAATGAGTGTAAATAAAGAGCACAGTTTATTTACCTTGCTTTTATCAGCGTTCAAGAGACTTTAATGGAATTGGAGTCACTTAAAGACTGATACATGGTGTAGGTACAGAGGTAAATTTCCATTGTCATGAGTGAATTTCCTTTGTCTTTTAAATTAGCATGGAGCCAGCATGAAATCCGAGGTGGCACTTCTGCTGTATTGCATCTGCTGCCGCCACACCTACAGAAAACCAATACTTTAATGCTCCTTACCTCCAGACCACCGTAGAACACAAGGATTGTAATTGTGGATTTGTTTTCAGCCCTACAGACAGATCAAGATTAAGTCAGCCTTTGTCAACAGCACTGAATCGTCTCCTGCTTGTATTTCTTCCTCTGAGCACAGAGAGCGTTTCAGTATCTCTGGCATATTGTAATGCGTTATAATTATCATACATTACCTGGGCTCGACTCTCTGACATTTCATGGCAGCTCCTGTAATTAATTCCCTTTGTCACCCAGACACTGCTAAGAAGAAAGTTGGTTTTAGCAGAGCTCCAATGAGCACGCAGAGGATGAACAGCCTCACATACTTCTGTTCCTCCTGTCCTACCTCTGTGCAGATACTCATTTTCCTCCTAAGCACTTTTGTGCTCAGCCTCTCTGCAAAACAAGAGAGAAGTCTGAACCTTGTACATTTCTCATCTTACTCAATCCCAAGGAAGAATCAAGTGGAAATATTCTTTCTTAAGTGCACACAAGGCCAGCAGAAGCATTGCACTCCTTGCAAGGCAAGGAGGGAGACATTCTCAGTCCTGGGGTCTGTTCAGCAGGATGAAAAGTTCATCTTACTTATTCAGGGCTAAAGGGGAAGTGGTTTCATCATCAGGATTTTTTTTTTTTCCTGGGCTGTTGAATGAAAAATTGAGATTATTTAGATGAGGAAAAGTGAGAAGAAATGATCTAAATCTGATTTTTAAAGTTATAAAAGGCACAGCAGATACGGAGTTTGTGGGCCATATAGATCTGGAATATCTAGCAACTGGTCACTGCATCCTTCCTGGCTGTAGTTCCTCTGAATGTTCCTGCTTGATTTTAAATATAGATATATAGATAGATAGATATGATATATATATATATATATGTATGTGACCTTTAGAGCTGCAGGAACATAGTGTAGCAGACACTCAAGCAATAGTTGGGATGAGTGCTCAGTGGTAGCACCACAGATGCTCTCGCTTAAGTAAGGAGTCTTCTACTTCGTCACAAAAGAGGCCTTCCACTGTCATGTACTCTCACAGAGTCACGGAGTGGTAGGAGTTGGAAGGCAGCTGTGCAGATCATCTAGCCCAACCCCCCTCCTAAGGCAGGTTTGCATAGATCAGGTTGCACAGGGATGTGTGTCCAGGTGGATTTGGAAAGTCTGCAGAGAAGGAGACTCCGCCAGCCTCTCTGGGCAGCCTGTTCCAGTGTTCTGCCACCCTCACAGTAGATTTTCATTAGGTTTAAGTAAAACCTCCTGAAGGAATCACATGGCCTAACATCCTCACTAAATCTGGTGTGTATTTGTTGGAAACTCTACCTACGTAATGCTAAAATTGTGTTGCAGGGCATCCTTGGCTCAGGATTTGCATTAAAAGTGCAGGAACAGCATCGTCAGAAGCACTTTGAGAAAAGGAGGAATCCAGCTGCCAGTCTAATTCAGGTAAATATGAAATCAGTGAGATGATCAGAGGAGGTGATTTAAAGTCTGTATTGGAGCAAGTTTTTTTGTTATTTGAGCTTGGAGAGCATTGTGGAAGTGATGCTTAAGGGATTGGTTAGTTTCACAAAGTCAGTTTGTTGTGTGTTGCCAGAGTTGTGCCTTTCCACACAGAGCTTTGGAGTCCATGCTCAAGAAACCACCTTGAGGGTATCAATTGCATGCCCACAGTTAGTGAACTACTTGAAAAAACAGAATTGCTCCCTAGACAACTCAGCTGACAGCACTCTTGACTATATTAAGCTACATTTCATGTACTACAGGACTCAAGAGTGTTCCAATGAGTGATATACTTGGTGAAAATGAAAAGTATCCTGCCCAGAGAGTTGCTTTCACCATTGCTTAATTCAAAAGATGGAAGTGTAGGCAGCAGCAGCTCCAAAATGTCAGAAATTGTCAGAAGTGGTTTCAGCTCCAATATTCACATGATGGTGCAGATCAACAAGGAAGAAAAGAGCAAAAGTGCTGAATGGGGCTTTGAGCATCCTGCTCTAGTGGAAGGTGTCCCCGCCCACAGGCAGGGTTGTTGGAACCAGATGATCTTTAAGGGCCCTTCCAACCCAAACCATTCTGTAACTCTATCTTTGTTAACCAGCTGTTTTGCATGGGGGGGGGTCCTTAACTTATAGTCTCAGTGAAAAATGAGAAAATCCCCTAAAAGAATTTATTTTGCACCACTTGATGCACTTGAAAAAAAAAAGAAGAAGAAATAAAATCTTCTAGCCTCCTAGTTACATTTCTTTGCTATTCTCCTAGCTAAATTTCTTTGGATCCCAAGTGTTTTATGTCTGCCATTTATGCTGTTTGGGTTGGTTTGGGGTCTTTTAAATTCTGAAATAATAAATCCAAATTAAAAAGCTGAGCCTGCTTATGCTAAGTTTAGGATAGATGCTGGGCTGGCTTTGAAGCATTCTTTAAGTTACTATCTGGTTCTCATTATTCCTGTTCAATGATTAGTAAATACTAAATACTTTACATTTATGAATGATTAATACATATAAATTGGCTCCTTTTGTGTCTATTCTACTGTAGAATGACTCTTTGGAATGTTTTCTTGCATATGTGTTCTAATCTGATGGAGATATCTGCCAAAGGTAGAAGTCCTGGCACAATAGGAATAAGGGCAGGGAAAGGGAGCTGATCTGACATGATTACAGGATAGAATGATTCCTACCAACTAAATGTATTACTACACCAAGTATAAAATTTCATCTAGAAACAATTCATCCAGGCTATTACAAGAAGCCTCTATGCCACTACTAGTGACTCCAGAAAGTATTTGAAGAAGGATGAGAAACACAGGTAAAGAATGGGAACAGAGTCAAGCTTTATACAAGTCCCTAGTGTCTACCTCCAGGTGGTTTATTGCAGACCTTAGATACAGAACTAGAAAAGTAGGAGAAAGATCAGAAAATAGGAGAAAGTGGATATCACTGTGCATGGTGATGCTGCTGCTAACACAGAATAATAGAATCATAGAACCATAGAATTATAGAATCACAGAATCACAGAATCCTAGAGTAATAGAATTGTAGAAATATAGTCATAGAATCATAGAATCACAGAATCACAGAATCATAGAGTCACAGAATCATAGAAATATAGAATCATAGAGACATAGAATCACAGGATTACAGAACCATAGATTTATAGAATCATAGAATCAGAGAACCACAGAATCATAGAATTATAGAATCATAGAGCCATACAATTATAGAGGCATAGAACCATAGAATTACAGAATCATAGACTCACAGAACCACAGAATTACAGAGTCATAGAATGGTCTGGGTTGGAATGGACCTCTAAAGGTCATCCAAACTAATGCTCTTGCAGTAAGCAGAGACATCCCCAACTAGATCAGTTTGCTCAAAGTCCCATCAAGCCTGACCTTGAATATCTCCAGGAATGGTGCCTCCAACTCTAGGCAACCTATTCCACTGTTCCATCACCCTCAGAGTGAAGAACTTCTTCCTAATGTCCCATCTAAGTCTGCCCTTCTGTAATTTAAAACCATTACCCTCTGTCCTGTTGCTACATGCCCTCCCCAGCCTTCCTATAGGCCTCCTTTAGGTACTGAACACACTACCTCTCAACTCAGCACCTACAGTTCATGAATGAGACTGGAAGATTGAAGAGAGCAAAGTTAACAGTGGAAAAAAATAAATCCAGGACTGAAGGAAATGTCATGTCCCTAACTGCAGGATGTGTCTGAACTGCGTATCACTGTCTACTGTAGTGCCCAAGCATTTTAGCACTGACTGATGTAGATATTGATAATGAAATACCACGGAAGTCAGTGTGATCTAGCTTGTCTGGGGAATATCTGGTTTATAATCAGTTATTCTGTAGAATTAGTCTGTGCTGACTCCTCTGTTGCCATAGATATGCTGTCTGCTAGAGCCTGACTTAAAAGGCAGGCAAGGTATTGCTGTAGGAAATGAAATTGTTTCCTGTGGACATCCTTAATTTCTTTAGCTTATAAGAAATATTCAGTGTGGGTTCCCACCCCCGAGAAAAGTGCAGAGAGGTAGTAGTGGGACCTACAGGGCTATTGAATGTGACAGAACCATAACAAATATCTGTGGCTATAAGCCAAGTTAAAAACAATGCAGGGATTTTTTTGATGACAAGAAGGATCAGCTAGCAGACCCATTTGCAAAGTGGCAGGCTCTCCATCTGTAGATGAAGACTGGATGTTTTTCTGGGGATTATGAAGTAGGAAAACAGGGCATTAGGCTCCGTGCAGGAATCCCTGGGTGACACTGAACAGCTGACAATGCGCAGGAAGCGCAGATACTCAGCTAGGACAAATTAACGTAGCTGTGCTGACATTGGAGAAGCTGTTCCAGTTTGGTAGACCCAAGGATCTGTCTTGCCATCTCCACGCAGTTACAAATCTAAACAGCGAATACACTTTCAGTGCTATGCTTTGGTCACTCACCTTTGAAATGATTTATTTGGTGGTGTTAAACATTTTGCAGTGTTTCAGTCTACAGGGAAGGGGAGGGGAAAAAAATGAAAAAACCACCACCCAACTTTTCTTTTAAATGCTTTTGGTCTGGTTTCCATTATCATTTACAAAAGCTATTATGACACTTCCTTTACCTCAGACTGCAGTTTGTGTGGCTGTCCCCTATGGACTTGTGACAAATTAATCACTGCCATGGTGGGGGGAGGTTGGGGGGGAAGCTGAGCATCTTCCTGTGCTGAACCTTCTCTGGTTCTTCCTCCAACCCACTAACTCACAGTGACCCTTGACTGACAAAACCTTCGGTAGGTCCTTTTCTGGTATTCCCTCCATCAGCCTAACAGAGCACATCCCAATCCAAACCAAACCCCTTCTCTCCACGCTCGGTGCGGCGGTGGTGGCGGCGGCGTTGTCACTTCATATGCGTTTGGTTCCTCTCTGCTTTTCTGTTGTTTCCCCATACCAGGCCACTTGGCGGTTTTACGCTACCGACGCCTGCCGAGCAAACCTGGCAGCCACCTGGAGATGCTATCAAAGTATTCTCCCTCCCCTCAGGCATGTATCAGTGCTACGAATGACGAAAAGAAAGCCATGACTTGTATTGGTTACTAATCTGCTTTTCCATTTTTTTTTTTTGTTTGTTTTTGTCTCATCCCCTGCTCCCCTCCTTCCCCCCACCCCCTTGCCTTGTCTGTTTTGTTTCGTTTCTTTCTTTTATTTTTTTTTCTCCCATATATCCTGCACGTAGTGTGTATGGCGTAGTTATGCGGCTGATGAGAAATCGGTTTCCATTGCTACCTGGAAGCCTCATTTGAAGGCCTTGCATACCTGCAGCCCTACAAAGTAGGTACAAATATGGCAGCCGGTGCCGTTCTCGTTGTCTGTTCCAGCTTAATAGAGGATTACCTTTTTTTTTTGGTCTCTTTTCGCCCTTGTTTGTGCCTTCTTCTGCGGTCCGCTCCTTGAAGCTTCCGACTAACAACCCGGATCAGGTTAAGCTAGGAGCCCAGGAGAGTGGGACAAACACAAAATCGTTGCCATCTAGCTGAGAAATGTCACTGAGCACAGGCGTTAGAAACATTTTGCCCCAAAACCCACTCATCTATCAAGGCTGATATCTCGCCCCATTCCTAATTGTCTCTAAGGAGGAAAGCATTAAACGGAGCGCAGAGCTTGTTCCTTGGTTTAATGATGCTCTTTTTATGCCTGAGCCTCCCTATAAGGCTTGCAACTACAGGACTACCTTTCCAAGGGAAGAGAGCCTTGTGGTATCCTGCAGGTGACTGCACTGGGGAATTTGCTCCTTTTCATCATAGCTTCTGATGTCGTTCACTATTTCATTAGGACAGTTGATATCCTCAGTTAGACACACAGTGGGAGGTGCCTAAAAAGCCCTGATGCCACAGTTTGGCAGGCAGGAAATCTCTCATGTCCTAGTTTGGGTGAGAATTCACAGAGCACCGACAGCCTGAGACTGCTGTCAGTGCTGAATAATCCAGCAGAAGATTTCCCAGAAGGCAGAAAGCTGACTGATGGAATACAGGGCAGAAATCAGGAAGCAAAAGATGCTGGATGAAGACCAGCAAGAAGAGTGCTAAAGAGCCTCGTGGAGAAGCTCTGATAAGCCTCCTCGCTGTTGTTACTGCAGACAGTGCAAGAGAATTAGTGGTTTCTCTCAAAGCTGGGTGCTGAACATCTACAGTGAAAGGGTAATGGTGTGCCAAAAAAAAAAAACCTCAGCCAAAAGAGAGGTTTGGCTGGGTACCCAAAGCTGATCTTTGAATTTCAGGGAGTTGACAAGAACAGAGCCACGAGTAATCCATTACCATGACTGCAATTCCAGAAATGCTCCACACTAAAAGGAGCTTTTCAAATTAAAAGTTGCATGGGATATGGATTTCTGTATGTATATATACATTTGTTTATTTATTTATTATTTTTGTGACACAAGCAAACAGGTTGAAGGCAACATTTGCTATAAAATGAACGGATATCAAATCCCATATTTACTGAGGCTGTGTCCCACCTGAAAAGAGTCTAACATGAACTGCCCCTGGTTATTTTGAATAAGCATATTGCCGTGCTGTCCTAAAATTCAACCTTTTTATTTGCCAGAGATGGGTTTTATTTAACCTAATAAGAGCCTACAGCTTTCTGTTGTGTGTGTGTCAGCAATGCATTTTGCCTAAGTGCTTTGCCAGCTCGGTCTGCAGTGGTATGTACTCAGCATGCTGTGCATGTGTGTCAAACAACTACTGGGAAAGTCTCTTTGTTTTCAGAAGCATCCTCCTTATGAGTCTTGCTTGAATCCTTTTTTTTCTTTTTGTGGTTGCCATGTGACCTGTGTGTTGTGCACTCATTAACATCTCCATTTGTGTTTATCATATAGCTAACATCATGTGTTCACTTAAGCAATGTGATTACTATCTGCATAACAAGTCTTGTTTTTCCCTTCCCATTCCCTGACCTGAAGAAAAGAACAAGGGGAAGCCTCTAGCAGGTTGGTAGTTTGTTTTTATTTCTTTTCTTTTTGTCTGTGAAATTGCTGTCTCTTAACAGTTTGCACTCTGGCATAGAAGCCCAAAATGCTGGGGGTTGGAAGGGACCTCTGGAGGTCAACTAGTCCAATCCTCCCTGCTACAAAGCTGCTTGTTCTTACATGGAAGCACAGAATGGTAGAGGTTGGGAGGGGGTTCTCTGCAGATCACCTAGTCCAACCTCCCTGCTAGAGCAGGACCACCTAGATCAGTTTGCACAGAAATGTGTCCAGGAGGGTTTTGAAAGTCCCTAGAGAAGGAGGTGCCACTCTAAGACAGCCTCTTTTACTTCCTCAAAGTAAAGGAGTTTTTCCTTATGTTTTAAGTCAAGCCTCCTGTGTTTGAGTTTGTGCCCATTGCCCCTTGTCCTGTCGCGGAGCGCCACTAAAAAGAGCCCAGCCCCATCATTATGACCTCCACCCTTTAGATACTGACCAGCATCAACATGCCCTGTTAGGGCAGAGGAGGCAGCCTGGCATCTCTCCTCTAATAAGCGCCACCACCACTGGCTAGGAGGGCAGGTGGAGTTTCCACCCAGCCTGGATGCCAGCTGAGGACTGGCTACCCACAGAAAGCAGAAGCAGGCCTGGGCAGGACTATCTTACTGGGCAGATAAAGCCCTAGAGATGCAGTTCTAGGGCAGCAAGAGCAAACACTGCTCTTTGCGGGGCTTACAGCTTGAATCCATAGGGACAGGAGAGAACTCAGTGGCTACAGGAGCAGTCAGACTGCCTCCCAAACTCATTAGGGATGGGGGTCTGCAGGCTTTCAGCAGCCGGACCTGCAGTATCAGCACCATCAGAGAGCAGAAAAGGATGGAAAGCCAGGAAAAAAAATTCATACTGTGGTTCACAAGCTCTTCTGGCTTATTCAGCCGGGGGTGGAAAGTCTTGACATCAATTACCCACATCCCATTCCACTTCTCTGATCGTTCCTCCAGGCCTGACTCCATCCTTTTCCCTGCTGTGCACCTTACTGCTGTTAGTGTCACAGCAACTTGAAGGGCCTGGGTTTGCTCTGAGTTGTCCCTCAAGAGCACTCCAGTTCTGGGACCGTTCACACACATTACCTCCATGCAGCCTATTAATTTAATGAAGTTATTGCCGCCTGATCAGACCCTTTGCACTCACCAGCTACATCCCCTGCTCTTTTGACAGCAATGTGTAAAAGTGACTGCAGCTTTTTTTTAAAGGTGAAGTTGGCAACAAAGGTACCTGCAAAACAGTGATTTGTGCAGACAAATTCACCTGCAATAAATAGAAGGTAGATGCAGAAGAACTCCAGCTGTCAAAACTGTACTCACATGTCCCATGCTGGTGATAGCTGTTGGGGTTTTTTAAGCAGCCAAGGTTTTAGCCAGGTCTCTTTCACTCTGTTCTCACTGAATGGAAGGTGTTTGTCCCTTCAGCAATATGTGTCCTGCTGCAGAGTAGTGTGGGCATTAAAATGAACTACACAACTCCTGAGATCCTGGTCTCCTGGACAAGCCCCTCTGGACCACTCAGTGCCTGTTTTAGGCATGGCTTAGGCTGGTATATTGCTCTGTAGTTGTGCCACTTAAAAAATAGACTTGGTGTGCTGCTCTGTTGTTGTGGCACTTAAAAAAATACACTTGGTGTGCTGCTCTGTGTTTGTGTCACTTAAAAATACCCCTGGTGGACGTGGTCCCTTGTGGTACAAATGTAAATGCAAAGTGCTGGAGCCATCCTTGGGGGTCGCAGTCCTCCACTGTTTGCCTTCTTTCTCACTGCACTGCTGAGTGACTTGCATGGGATGCTGTGTGAGCTAAGTAAGCTGCCTCTTGTTTCACTCCTAAATGGAGATGTGTTTGCACAAGCAGTGCACTGGATTGCTCCCACAGTATGCTCTTTGCTCCCTACTCCATTCTAATAACAGTGGAGAAGAACTTTTATGACTTTAGGTGAAAGCAAATCCTTTTCTTTCCTGCCACAATGACTTTTTCTTGTATTTACAGGAATGAATTCTTGTGCTTTGTCATGCATAGACCTTCCAGTCTTTCATTAGAGAGCTAAATGTTGTTGTGCATGTGAGCAGAGAGAGCTGTGCTTAGGAGGCTGTAGCTCCAAACTGATTTGAAGAAGGAGAAAAAAAAATATTGTTATATTCCTGAAAATATTATGCAGAAGCGTGTTCTAATTAATGATTAATCCAAAGCCCACTGGTGTGGGCTTTACCTAACCTCTGGAGGACCTTCTTTATGGTTATACCAGTTAACCCTCAATCTCCCTGAACATACAACAGTCCTCACAGTAAATGAGATGTTTCTGTAAAACAGCTTCAGAGTCCTGCCAGTCATTTTAAAAGCCTTTGTGTTACATTCTCCTGGTCAACAAATGGACACACGGGATGCAAACAGCATTTTTTTTCTGTTTAGTTATAAAATGTGGCTGAAAATCTTCCTGGGCAGGGAACTAGAACAAGCCTGAGGAATCTTACAACCTCTTGAGAGAATAAAAAGTGTTAAGCTGCATGCAGGGCATGCACTGGGTGTCTGCAAAGGATGAACATTTACAGATTGTATTGGGTTGGATGGGACCCTCAAAGGTCATCTCATCCAACCCCTCCTGCAGTGAGCAGGGTCACCTCCAACTAGACCAGGCTGCCCAAGGCCACATTGAATCTGAAGGTCCTAGAGTTATAACCAGTGAGCCTGAATGCCAGCCCTTATTCAAACAGCTCTCTCTGGTGCAATAAGAAGGAGTTTTGCCAGCAGAGACGCTTGGAGGGAAAACTCCTCCCTGCTCCGGGGGAAAATGTAAATTGTGCTCTGGAACTCTCCTATAGGAACTTGGAGGGAAACCTCCTCCCTGTTCTGGGGGAAAAATGTAAATTGTGCTCTGGAATTCTCCTGTATGGTATCTATTTCTAAAAATAGATGGAATGTAAACACTCTGCATCCGCCGTATGGAAAAAGAACTTGCCAGTGCTGCAGCATCTAACTTAGGGTGGAAAGCCTAACCCCTTACCTAGCAGTGGAATGCTTAGTAACGTGGTCCTCTATCTCCCCTCACTCCTAGTAAGCTTTGTAGTAATAAACAGAAGCTCTTCAGGATGTACACCCCTCGGAAACATAGGTACTCAGCATCCTGCCTATTCACATGACGTTTGAGAATGCCGACTAACATCAGGTGCATGATTCATTTACTTCCTCTCCTTAGCATTTAAAAGCCCCTTACTTCTCCGAAGGAGGATTCTTGGTTTCTTTGTTTTGCAGTGCCTGTCATTCCCTGGTTGCTTGCTGCCTGCAGTGCCGTTAACCCAGTGGCAGTCGCAGCAGTCCCTTGAAACTCATCCGGTGGGACCATTGCAGCGTGCAGCACGGTGCCCTGCTCCCCTCCTCTGCCTGAGGCTTGACGTTTTGGAATGCTTTGGAATGCAATTCGAGTGCCCAAGTCCAAGAGGATTTTTTTAATAACCCTGGCATCTGAGTTCTCCATCTAGTAATTAGCAGGGAACATTGAGCTGTAAGAGGCTAGGTGAGAACCAGCAGTCAAAAGGTGCAGTTGTTGTTGAGAAGAATCTCCTTGGACACAGCTCTACCTGCATCCTGTCCTGGAAGGTAGAGCAGTGCATGTGAAATCAACCATCTGTGGAAATGGTGTTTCTTACCAAAAATGCTCATTCCTAGATGGCTGCATCTTAGGGCAAGAAACCCTGGAGTTATATAACTCAAGCCTATTACCATTTCCCCCCCCTGCCCCTCTATTTGTAAAACATAATTTAAAAGGCAATAGAAGTGCAAAGTGATGACAAAAAGTGGAGACTGAAAGAAAATAGTTTCTTTTAATCTGAACTTCTCTTTATTTTTTTTTCTGTTTGATAATTGAACTCCATCCCATTGCATCCCTCACGTTCTTTTTATTACTGATTGAAGGTATGGGATGCAACACTACAATTCTTGGGTTCCTGGTCCTAACATGAGACTGGTGGAGAAATCTTGGAGGTTTGGACTTCAGGCCTCACTGTACTACCTTTTCCATTTTAATTTCTTCAACTTAGTTTAATTTCAGCTGTAGGCTTAGTAGCAATCTGCGTTTACTGGAAGTTACCAGCTGAACACTGGCACGTGTGTTTGCCTGCTGTTGTTTGCCATGGGTGATGATTTTTGTCAGGTTTAGCTTGTCTTGACTCAAGATCCAAAGCTTGCTCCTTCACATAGGCTTAGGTTGGAAGGGACTTCAGAGATCATCTTACTCCAGCCTCCCCACCGTGGTCAGGGATGACTCTCAAGTAGAATCATAGAATGGTTTAGGTTGGAAGGGACTTCAAAGATCATCCAGTTCCAACCCCCCATCACAGGGAGGGTGGGACACCTCCCACTAGAACAGGTCACTCAAGACCTCATCCAGCCTGGCCTTGAACACCTCCAGGGAGGGAGCATCCACAGCCTCCCTGGGCAACCTGTGCCAGTGTCTCAGCACCCTCACTGTAAAGAACTTCTAGAACTAGACTCAGGCCCTCCAGTTATTTGTACTTCTTCCTCTTCCCACTTCCACAAGCCAGCAAAGTATGAAAAGCTGAAAAACAGGTCAGAAAATTGTTACTACTGGAGGTCTGAGGCTGTAGCAGGGCAGAAGACAAACTTGAGAAACACGCAGAGCTAGGCAGGGAAGTAAGGGAGTGGGACTGGGAGGCAGAGAGATGCTGAGCTGACCAAAAAGTGTAGTGAGATGGTCCGTGGGAAAAAGACTGAGCTGTGAATATGGGAGAGAAGAGCAAAGGGTTGTTGAAACGAAGTCTTTTATCAAGCACAGTGGTTTGGGCCAGCACAGAAGGGATTCATTCCGCAGGCAGTGAGGCTGCAGTGACCTCTAGCGTCCCTCTAGTGTCCCTCTAGCGTCCCTAAACTTCCATTCCTTCCTCAGTCAAAGGTGGAAAAAGAACTAGAAAGAAATAAGCACTAGAAAGTCCTTTGCTGTCCCAGAAAGTGAACCACTCATGCAGGTGCCGACAGAAGGCAAACAAGGAAAGTCAGCGCTCGTTTCCTGCAGGTATTGCTTGCAACCGATCTCCACTTAACACCGGAGGTCTGAAGCATCTTCTGTCAAGGTGAATGCATTCCACAGCCTGCAGCCAGCAAGAGCAGAGAAGGAGTAGGTCCCAAGAGATTGCCAATGCCAAGAAGGATTGTACTTGAGAGCAAACACTTATGTGTGCTTAGTCACCAAATCTGCTTGAGAGGCACCCCTGGCAGGGAGGTTGGAGTAGATTATCACAGAATCACAGAATTTACCGTGTTGGAAAAGACCTTCAAGATCATTGGGTACAGTCTATCAGCTTACACCTTCTAATTAACTAGCCCGTGGCACTAAGTGCCTTATCCAGCCTCCTGTTAAACACCTCCAGGGATGGAGACTCCACCACCTCCCCAGGCAGCCCATTCCAACGCCAATCACTCTTACTGGGAAGAACTTCTTCCTAACATCCAGCCTAAACCTCACTTGGTGCAGCTTGAGGCTGTGTCCTCTTGTTCTGTCTATGGGTTCCTGGGAGAACAGAGAACCCCACCTGGCTACAGCCTCCTCTCAGGTAGTTGTAGAGAGCAATGAGGTCTGCCTTGAGCCTCCTCTTCTCCAGGCTGTGCACCCCCAGCTCCCTCAGTCATTCCTTGTAGGGCTTGTTCTTGATCTCCCAGGTCTCTCCCAGTTCCCTCCCAGCCTAAGCCATCCTAAAGTGATATCTAAACTGAGATTAAGCCATGTGAGGTACAAGAAATGATATATGCCTTTTTTTTTTTAATCCCACTTTTTTTTTTCATTTTCATTGTTATTTTGAAGTTAATGGGCTTATTAAAAAAAAAAAAGTCAGTCTGTGGTGATTGGTTTTATGGCTATTTGATCAATTTTTCTCTTCATTTTAATTAGTGCAACAGGAAGAGAGCTGTCCAGAAACTTTTTTTTTTTAACTGTTTTTTACTGTTTGAGTTCCTGCTGTTGATTTGAGCCATAGGAGGAGTTAAAACAAAGCAAAGGAGATGCATGCCTGGGATTAATATCTAAAGTAAGAAGTCCATTGTGACTCTGTGGCTCATGCTGTATCCTGTGGCAATGCAATAATGTGGTTAGTAAATGTTTTCTTTACCTTGTAGCTCATTTTTCCACTAAGTTGTCTAATGCAAAAAGATTCCTGAGCTGCAGTGCAAATCAGCCTTGAGATGTAATTTGAATTGAAGTTTTAGAACTCGCTTTTCTTGCCAGCAGTAGGTTCTGTGGGTCTTTTGTGTTGCATATGCAACAGCACACAGTACTGCAGGTCTAGGTAACAATTTGCAATGGAAATAGAAAACATTTCCAGCACCAGGGTGTGTTTATTTCAACAGCTGCTTGCTTGGGGGCAAGGAAGGAAGGGAATTGCATTCAGAAATGGTAGTACTCCTTCAAATGATTCAACAAGCCATATAGAAATAGATTTCTCTAATAATCTTTCTATTGATGGGCTCGATTTTTGTTGGCATCTGTGAACATTATCCCTTGACCAGCTTCCCAGCATGTAGTCTGCCTGCTACAAACTGCATCCTTGCTGCTCTGGGTGATGTTTGTACCCAGGATGTGATGCCATGTTGTGCTGTGCTGTGCATGGAGCAGGGGATCTGATTGTCTTGACATTTCGCAGCCGCAGAGGATTAGAGCTCCTTTCCACTGCATACAATGACATATTAACACTGCCTACTCAGAGGGCAGTAGGTTAAACATCTGTGAACCACACAGTCTATGTTATCATTAATTAGGCCAATTAATTGGTTAATTAGTTAATTCATAGAATCATAGAATGGTTTGGGTTGCAAGGAACCTCCAAAGGTCATCCAATCCAACCCCCTCTGCAGCAAGCAGGGGCATCCTCAACTGGATCAGGTCACCCAGAACCCTATTGAGCCTCACCTTGAATATCTCCAGGGATGGGGCCTCAACCACATCCCTGGGCAACCTGTTGCAGTGTTCCACCACTCTCATGGTGCAGAACTTGTTCCTAATATCCAATCTAACTCTGCACTTCTCTAGTTTGAAGCCGTTGCCCCTCATCTTATCACTACAGGTCTCTGTAAAGATTCTCTCCCCATCCTTCTTGAAGACACACTTCAGGTGATGGAGGGCTGCTATTACATCTCCCTGGAGCCTCCTCTTTTAATTAGTTGAAGTTTGAGGAGTATGAATTTGAAGATTAAAAACAAATTCTTTACAGTGAGGGTGGAGAGACACTGGCACAGGTTGCCCAAGGAGGCGATGGATGCCCCCACTCTGGAGGTGTTCAAGGCCAGGTTGGATGAGGCTTTGAGCAACCTGGGCTAGTGGAAGGTGTCCCTGCCCATGGCAATGGGGTTGGAACTACATGATCTTCAAGGTCCCTTGCAATCTAAAACATTCTATGAATCTGTGATTTAATTGCAGAATTAATTTCTCTTGAAAACATCTTCTGGCCAGGCTGAAGTTAAATGCAAAGATTTTGAGAGTACTAGAAAGTCTCCTATAGTTTGCAGGATAGACAGTGTTGGCTATAAGCACCTCCAAAACCTATGCCAGGGCAGCAGGAGACCAGGTGAGATCATACCATGATCACCGACTGCATTACCCCCGTGCCAAGACCAAGATGACCATTCCCTTGTACAGAGGATGGAGCTTAACCTTGTAGATAAAGAAGGGTTCCAAACCACAGTATCAGACGTCCTTTCTGTTTCACAGAATTGAATGATAGCTTTTGGAAGGGACCTCTGAAGATAACCTAGTCCAGTGTCCCTGCTAGAGCAGGATCACCTAGACTAAATCACACAGGAACATGTCCACACAGGTTTTGAAGGCCTATAGAGATGGAGACTCCATGACTTCTCTGAGCAGCCTTTTCCAGTGCACTGCCACCCTCAGAGTGAAGAATTTGTTTCCTTATGCTTACATGGAGCCTCCTGTGCCTTCCCCCCTTTCTCCTCCTCCCCCACTTTGTACCTCCTTCTACAAGAATAGACAAACAAAGGCAAAAATGCTAAGTAAGGAAGAACCATAGGCAGATAATCATGGTGACCACAGGACAGTTATCTGATGTGCTTGAAGATGAACAAAGGTAACTTAAGCACTGGAAAGTAGGACATATCCCACATTTAGCTGACTGGAGAATCATAGAATCGTTGAATCATAGAATGGTTTAGGTTAGAAGGGACCTCAAAGCTCATTGACATAGGCAGGGACACCTCCCACTAGAACAGGACACTCAAGGGCTCATCCAGTTGGGCCTTGAACACCTCCAGGCAGGGAGCAGCCACAACCTACCTGGGCAACCTATGCCAGTGTCTCACCACCTTCACTGCCAAGAACTTCTTCCTAACATCTAGTTTAAATCTCCCCTCTGCCAGTTTAAACCCATTACCCCTTGTCCTGTCATTACAGGACCATGTAAATAGTCCCTCCCCAGCCTTTCTGTAACCCCAGGAAGGCTAGAGAAGAGAGAATAAGGAAAAAAAATAGCCAATTATAAGACCACAGGGCCACCACTGATCCAGCCCTTAGCTTGGACCTGTGTAAGGCACCTGTCCAGCAGCAGATGCAGGTAGGCAGCTGCCAGCAGTGAGCACACAGCCTCTTACTGCATTCCCATTGATGGGCATTAGGCTGCTTCTTGGCTGTTGCCTTGCTTCTGAGTTGAGCTTGGCCAAGCAAGTGCTGTAGCAGGGAGTTCTGTGTGTGGGCAATGACTAGCGCTGCATGTGAAGTGTTGGAAGTGCCTCACCTTGACAGAAGCATGGGTGTACTAACAGTGGGTTTGCCTGCTTAAAAACCCAAAGAGACATAGGACATGGCATGCAGTGGCAACAGAATACTCTTTGTTCTTGGCTGTCTGGAGAGGTGGTCAGGAATGTGCTGAGCTGGGCTGGCTGAGATGGCAATCAACCTGTCTACAGTGCAAGAAAATCTTTGAGATTAATCTGTCATCACTTGGGTGAAATTTCTTTCTATTTGTTCACTTTAAACCTGTCTACGTAAACCTATCTGCAATGCAAGGAAACCTTTGAGATTAATCTGTCATCACTTGGGTGAAATTTGCTTGTATTCATTCACTTTAAACCTGTTCTATGTAAACCTATCTACAATGCAAGGAAATCTTTGAGATTAATTGGTCATCTCTTGAGTGAAATTGGTTTCTATTTGTTCACTGCAAACTTGTCTACATAAACCTTTCTCCATAAACCTATCTACAACGCAAAGAAATCTTAGAGATTAATTGGTCATCACTTGAGTGAAATTTGTTTCTATTTGCTCACTTCAAACCTATCTATGTAAACCTATCTACAGTGCAAAGAAATCTTAGAGATTAATCTGTCATCACTTGAGTGAAATTTGTTTCTATTTGTTCACTTTATACCTACTTACATAAACCTATCTACAATGCAAAGAGATGAATTGGTCATCACTTGAGTGAAATTTGTTTCTGTTTGTTCATTTCCAGCCTATCTACATAAACCTATTTACAATGCAAAGAAATCTTAGAGAGGAATTGGTCATCACTTGAGTGAAATTTGTCTCTATTTGTTCACTTCAAACCTGTCTACATAAACCTATCTGCAATGCAAAGAATCTTAGAGATTAACTGGTCATCACTTAAATTTGTTTCTATCTGTTCACTTTAAACCTATCTACAATGCAAAGAAATCTTAGAAGTTAGTTGGTCATTGCTTGAGTGAAATTTGTTTCTATTTGTTCACTTCAAACGTATCTATGTAAACCTATCTACAATGCAAAGACTTCTTAGAGATTAATTGGTCATCACTTGAATGTTCCCATTTGTTCACTTTAAACCTATCTGCTTAAACCTATCTGCATAAACCTACCTATATAAACCCATCTACAATGCAAAGTAATCTTAAGAGATTAATTTGTCATCACCTGAGTGAAATTTGTTTCCGTTTTGTTCACTTTAAACCTATCTACATAAACCTACCCACATAAGCCTATCTACAATGCAAAGAAATCTTAAGAGATTAATCTGTCACCACCTGAGTGAAATTTGTTTCCCTTTTGTTCACCTTAAACCTATCTACATAAACCTACCTACATAAACCTATCTACAATGCAAAGAAATTTTAAGAGCTTAATCTGTCATCACCTGAGTGAAATTTGTTTCCGTTTTGCTCACTTTAAACCTATCTACATAAACCTACCTACCTAAACCTATCTACAACGTAAAGAAATCTTAAGAGCTTAATCTGTCATCACCTGAGTGAAATTTGTTTCTATTTGTTCACTTGAATTTCCTTGGTCAGGTTATTCCGTAGTGTAAGAGAGAGGCTGCCATTGATAATGCCTCTATCAAAACCACAGTTGCATCACAATCAGTTTCTTTCTCAAACGGGACGTGGTCGGTGGAGATAAAAGTAGTGCAAGAAACAGCTTCCTGCTGCTGAGGATTTTTAGAAATCAAATTTTGGTTATCAGATGATGGGGGGAGGGGAGGGGAAAGGGAAATCAAAAATAAAAGAGTGAGAAGAAAGAGCGAAGCGAGTCAGAAATAAAAGCCCTTTCTCTCCTTGGCAGTCAAAAGCTGAGCTTTAAGGAGCGAGTGCGCATGGCCAGCCCGCGCGGGCAGAGCATCAAGAACAGGCAGTCCTCCGTGGGAGATCGCCGCTCACCAAGTGCCGACATTGCCACCGACGGCAGCCCCACCAAAGTGCAGAAGAGTTGGAGCTTCAACGACCGAACCCGCTTCAGGCCCTCGCTGCGGCTCAAGAGCTCCCAGCCCAAACCCGTGGTGGATGGTAGGAGTCTCTCGTGCCTCTTTGCCTCCCCGTGCAGCTGTCTGCCTTTTGGTTTCTTTCGTAGGGAGCGGACGGAAATGTATCTTTCTCTCAAAGGTCTGGGCTGCTCCATTTAAGAAAGATGTTGAGGTGTTTAAGCGTTTCCAGAGAAGGGCAGCAAGGCTGGGGAGGGGGCTGGAGCACAGCCCTGGGAGGAGAGGCTGAAGGAGCTGGGGGCTGTGCAGCCTGGAGAAGAGGAAGCTCGGGCACACCTCGTTGCTCTCTACAGCTACCTGAAGGGAGGTTGTAGCCAGGTGGGGTTGGGCTCTTCTCCCAGGCAACCAGCAACAGAACAAGAGGACACAGCCTCAAGCTGTACCAGGGCAGGTTTAGGCTGGATGTTAGGAAGAAGTTCTTGGCAGCAAGAGTGATTGGTGTTGGAATGGGCTGCCCGGGAAGGTGGTGGAGTCCCCATCCCTGGAGGTGTTTAAAAGGAGGCTGGATGAGGCACTTAGTGCCATGGATTAGTTCATTAGAAGGTGTTGGGTGATAGGTTGGACTTGGTGATCTTAGAGGTCTTCTCCAACCTGATAAATTCTCTGATGCTGTGCTGCCTGACCTGAGAGCCACAAGCAGCCACCAGCATACCTCATAGTTAGCCAGGAGCCACTTGTGGACCTAAAGCTTCCTCATACAGCATAGCTTGTGTCCCAGCACCAAAACCAGGGAAACCACAGCTGAATTGCTCATGGGGAATGGTCCCTGGCACACGAGAATGCTCCCCGACGGGGGCCAACACAGCTCCAGAGCCTGTGGAAGTGAAACACAGGTGATGCTATGCCACTGCCTGAGGCACTGTGCCACAGTGCCATGGATGATGACGTGGATGCAGTTCTCAGAGAGGGACAAAATCCTTCTGTTGTGCTTGCTTTCTGCCACGCTGTGCTTCCAAGCCCCTGCAGGAGCTGCTGTGACCTAGGGGCGCTGCTTGGCTTCTTGAATTAAACATCAGGAGCATGCAGCACGAGAGATATTACAAACATATTTCATCTGATTAATTAAAAAAGACTTCTCTGAGGGACTGTTTGATTCCTTGCACCCTCCCTGAACATTGCACACACTCGCACGGCCTCTGGCCTTTCATTCCCTGCGGAGTACTTGCACAAAGTTCTCAGGGCAGAGAATATTGTGAGAGCCACAGAAAGTTTCTGCATCTCAGGCCCCGTGTCCTCAGCTTCTCCCATGCAGTTTATGGCTGGCAGGAAGAGCAGTTTTTGCCTTCAGCAGCACAAACATCTTGACTTTGGAACAGGTTGCCCAGGGAGGTTGTGGCTGCTCCCTCCCTGGAGGTGTTCAAGGCTGGGTTGAATGAGGCCTTGAGTGACCTGTTCTAGTGGGAGGTGTCCCTGCCTATGGCACAGAGGGGTTTAAACTGGATGAGCTTTGAGGTCTCTTCCAACCTAAACCATTCTATGATTCAATGACTTTGTATAAGGTTTGTTTGACGTGGCAAAGGTCCTTAGTTTGGTTGCTTTTGCATCTAGGTTAAATGCAATGATGAAGCTGTGTCATGTCATAACAAAGAATCATGGAATTGTTGGTCTCTTCTGCCAGGCACCCAGGGACAGAACAAGAGGGCACAGCCTCAAACTGCACCGGGGCAGGTTCAGGCTGGATGTTAGGGAGAAGATCTTCACAGCAAGAGTGATTGGCATTGGAATGGGCTGCCCAGGGAGGTGGTGGAGTCACCATCCCTGGAGGTGTCTAAGAGGAGTCTGGATGAGGAACTTAGTGCTATGGTTTAGTTGATTAGAAGGTGTTAGGTGATAGGTTGGACTCGATGATCTTAAAGGTCTTTTCCAACCTGATTAATTCTGATTCTGATTGTTTATGACCATTGTCACTGGAGCTAATCAGGAAGACCTGGCACTCTGATCTAGACTCCAAGACATTCTTTCATTTGATGTAATTAAGTACAGGCTGCTGGTTTTGAGGCATTGTTATAGAATCATAGAATGAGTCAGGGTTGGAAGGGACCACAAAGATCATCCACTTCCAACCCCCTGTGCCATGGGCAGGGACACCTCACACTAGATCAGGCTGTCCACAGCCTCATCCAGCCTGGCCTTAAACACCTCCAGGGATGAGGCTTCCACCACCTCCCTGGGCAACTCATTCCAGGCTCTTACCACCCTTATGCTGAAGAACTTCTTCCTAACATCTAGTCTGAATC
Source organism: Psilopogon haemacephalus (assembly GCA_013396835.1). Taxonomy (NCBI): domain Eukaryota; kingdom Metazoa; phylum Chordata; class Aves; order Piciformes; family Megalaimidae; genus Psilopogon; species Psilopogon haemacephalus. Next base: position 550,439 of record VWZI01014539.1, read on the forward strand.
TACCCATTTCCAGCTTTGTTCCATTCCCTCCAGTCCTGTCACTACCTGACATCCTAAAAAGTCCCTCCCCAGCTTTCTTGTAGGATGCCTTCAGACACCAAAAAGCTACAATGAGGTCGCCTGGGAGCCTTTTCCTCTCCAGACTGAAGAGCCACAACTCCCTCAGTCTCTCCTCATAGCAGAGCAGCTCCAGCCCTCTGCTTATCCTCTGCTTGTCCTTTCTCTGGACATCTTCCAGCACCTCTATAGCCCTCTTGTAACAGGGGCTGCATGTAGTCTATTCCAACCAAGATCCTGGCCACATGAGGCCATAATTCAGCCTCTCTCTTTATCATACATCTCAAAGAACTTGCTGGTCACTGAATTGAGGTGAATGAGTAGGAAGCTAAGCTCCATGAGGGACAGCAGCAGCCCACCACAATCAGGATGATGTTTCAGATAGCCTCATCTGCAGGGGAGAGTAAACAAATTACTGAAGGAGTCATTTTGAGAGGGTGCTAGTAAGATCTTAAAGGTCTTTTCCAACCAAAACAATTCAACCACCCTGTCACCCACTTGCACCAAATCTAAAACACCTGAAGGAGGCTTTCATCTGTATTAAATGTTGTTGGAGGAAGCCTTTGTGGCTTTTTAAAGCACAGGACTCTCCTGTGGCTGCCTGAATCAACAGCTACCATCCTCCTCCCATTGCACAAGGCTACCACCCCTCCTTCCAACAACAGGACCTGAAAATCCCCCAGGGTGCAGGACCTCTGTAGACCTTATGGAGTATTGGGCATCATATCAACTGATACATGCTACCAGGTTTAGCAGTAAGGTATCCAGGTGTGACATTAGCTTCTGACTCACAGTTCTACATCTTATCATATGTATGAGGAGCAGCTGAGGGAAATGGGCTTGTGCAGTCTGGAGAAGAGATGGCTGAGGGGAGACCTCATTGCTCTCTACAGCTCCCTGAAAGGAGGCTGAAGCAAGGCAGGTGTTGCTCTCTTTTGGCAAGTAACTAGCAATAGGATGAAAGGAAATGGCATCAAGTTGCACCAAAGGAGGTTTAGGTTGGATATTCAGAGGAAATGCTTCACTGGAAAGATTCTCCTAGACCAAAACAGGCTGCCTGGGGAGGGGGTGGCTGAGTCCCCATACCCTGGAGGTGTCTAAAAGACACAGAAATGTGATCCTTGGTAGAGTTAGATACTGGTTGGAGTTGGTGACCTTGAAGGTGTTTCCCAACTGGAATGCCTCTGTGATTCTATGTATGCCATTGGCTTTACAGTTTTAACTTCTGCTCTGTGATGTGTGTAAAACGACAGAGACATGCACCTAAAAACACCCTCGAGAAGTATGCTTGGAGTCACCTGGCATTTTTCTTCCTTGCTTTTCTCCCAGGCCCATCTTAACCTGCTGGCTGATGTCCCACTAGCTGCAATCAGCTCAGCCCTCTAAACTGCAAAGGTTACTGTGCCTGTAATGAATTGTTTGTAGAAAGTCTCCTGCTCCACTGCATCATTGCTTAGAATGAGAAGGACTCCTTTTTAATTAAGCAGTGGGAGCTGTTCCATGAAATATTGCCAGGGCAGAATTATTTTTTTTTTCTTTTTGTTAAGTTAAATGATAACTGAAAATAACTGAGAGTTGTTAGAAGGGAATGCTAGGATTTTAGATCTCTGGAGCTTGCCTGCATTATATGATAACTGAGATAAATTAGATTTCTGACCTCAGCAAATTGCGCTTAGAAAGAAGGGAGAGCAGATAATTACACCCAGAGCATGTAGAAAACTTTCCACCAATCCCATCTTCCATTTTGGCCAGGTATGAGCTTCATTAGAAATCCTTCCATGTAGAAAATGCTGCTAGGGAAATTCTTTGTGATATTCTGCTTCACACTGCACTATGGCTTCCGAATTCCAGCTCGAACATCCTCTTCTCTTCCCCATCTGGACAAAGTTTTGCCTTTTGTGGGAGAGAGGAATGCTGTCTGGATGCAGCATCACTGCACTCCTCATAGCCACTGCCTGCAGGGTGGAGGCTGGGGCTGGGCAGAAGGTAAAGGGAGCTTCCACAAGCTCCTGCAGAAGTACTCACTCATCCAGGAGGCATCTGTTTCCTTCATTTCCTGAGAAACCTTTCCAGCATGGAAATCATGGTATAATTTGGATTGGAAGGGACTTTCAGGATCATCTAGTTTCAAGACCCATGCCATGGGCAGGGATACCTTCTACTAGACCTGGTTGCTCAGGGCCTCATCCAGCCTGGTCTTAAATACTTCCAGGGATGAGGATTCCACAGCTTATATGGGCAGCCTGTTCCACCCTCACTGCAAAGAATTTTTTCCTAATGTCCCCAGTCTAAATCTGCCCTCCCCAAGCTTCAATCCGAACCCTCTCATCCTATCACTACAAGCCCTTGAAAAAAGTCTCTCCCCAGCTTTCTTGTAGGCTTTCTTCAGGTACTGGAAGGCTTCTCTAAAGTCTCCCTGGAGCCTTCTCCATGCTGAACAGCCCCAACTCTTTCAGCCTGTCCCAACAGGGGAGTGGCTGCAGCCCTCCAGCTATCCCCTGCAAGCCTCCCTCAGAGTCTGACAATCCAGAAACAATTCCTTTTCTCTAATACCAGCATCTTTACAGCTCAGGAGGTGTTTGGATCTAAACACCAATCTGCAGAGTGTTTTAATTCACAACTGATGAGACATCCTAGAATCGTGGAGGCACAGAATCATCCACCCTTGTCTTCCAACCTTTGAGGTCATCTGCTTCAGGCTACAGCCCTGTCTTTGCCACTTTTTAATTCCTCCTCCTTTCTTCCTGAGGACCAGTCTGTGATTTAATCACATTTACCAAGACATAGAAGAGAGCTATGCAGAAGTCATTGAAAATTATTTTGGCGTTCCCCTGGGGTTTGTTTTGGGGTTTTTTTGACAGTACTTCTGAACTGTCCACAGCAAACCCCAGTTTCTTCTCAGCACCCTAAGTGAATGGGCCAGAAAATAAAAAAACAAAACAAATCCACTCTGCCCTGAAACGTCGCAGGGCATCAGCCACAAGAAATGATGAGTTTGTAGCAGCGTTTCATATGGCTCTGCTCAAAAGCTCTGCAGAGGGCTTGATTTATTATTTCTATAAATATCATGTGTCCTTTCTTAGAAGTGTTTTCTGCTGTTTAATAACACGTTCTGGCGCTGGGAAAACTCTGACGCTGCTCTGATCACCCTCAGAGCTCTCCACGCTTCCAATGTCAGCATTTCAAGCAGTCATCTGCCTGCTGAACAGAATCAAAAACAAAAAAGATTTGGTGCTCTAATTTGGGGGGGTTTTGGTTTGTTGCTTTTTTTTTTTGGTGGGGGGGGAGAACTGGAACGAAAAGGTAAATTGTGTGCTGGGTTGCATCCAGAGGAGTGTGGGCAGCAGGGCAAGAGAAGGGATTCTGCCCCTTTGCTCTGCTCTGCTGAGACCTCACCTTGAATGCTGTGTCAAGTTCTGGTGTCCCCAGCATAAAAAGGACCCAGGGCTGCTGGTGTGAGTCCAGAGGAGGGTCACAAAGATGATCCAAGGGCTGGAGCACCTCTGCTATGAGAGCAGGCTGAGGGAGCTGGGGTTGTGCAGCCTGGAGAAGAGAAGACCCTGGGGGTACCTTAGAGCTGCCCTCCAATACCTGAAGGGATCCTCCAGGAAGGCTGCAGAGGGACTCTTCATTAGGATGTCTAGAAATAGGATAAGGGGGAATGGTTTGAAGCTGAGGGAAAGTAGGTTTAGATGAGATCCTAGGAAGAAATTCTTCGGTATGTGGGTGGGGAGGCTCTGGAATAGGTTGCCCAGGGAGGTTGTGGATACCTCCTCCCTTGGGGTGTTAAAGGCCAGGCTGGATGAAGCCTTGAGCAGCTGAGTCTAGTTGAGAGGTGTCCCTGCCCGTGGTGGGAAGGCTGGAGCAGATGATCCCTAAAGCCATTCTATGATGCTATAAATCCATGTGTCATGTGTAGCATGTGCTGACACCATGGAAGTGCTCCTAACAGAGTGATTGGCAGGGTGGCCCCAACACAGACCCTCTGACCTGCTTTTTGGAAGCTTTCAGAATTGTTTAGCCCTTAACAAAAGGCTCTAAAATATATAGGGACAGTCCTCCTAGCAGGGCACATCGCAGCAGGATAAGGGGTGATGGTTTTAAACTAAAAGAGGGGAGATTTAGATTAGATCCATGGAAGATTTTATTGTTGTTTTTTTTTACCACAAGGGTGGTAAAACACTGAACAGGTTGCCTGGGGCTCTGAGCAACCTGATCCAGTCAGAGATGTTCCTGCTCACTGCAGGGGGGTTGGACTAGATGACCTTTAAAGACCTGAAGCATTCTATGATTCTGTTATTCTCCTCTGGCTGTGTAGGAAGATGATAGAGCTCTTCGTGTGGGTAATTTAAATCACTCTGCTGATTTTAGAGATGGCAAAACCTAAACAGTTGCCTGAATTTCATACTCCGTACATGATTCTCTGTAACTGACGTTGCAGTACAAGGATTTATCATGTGTGTGTGTGTGTGTGTGTGTGTCCCCAAAAAAAAAAAGGGGGTATCCTGTCTGCATTTTAGAGCATTTTCATGTTGCACAGAATTTCTCACAAAATCTCAGCTACTTTTTCTTTTTTCTTTTTTTTTCTTCTTTTCTTTTTTCTTATTTTTTTTCTTTTTTCTTAT
>VWZI01014539.1:555315-575736 GCA_013396835.1 Psilopogon haemacephalus
TTTTTTTTTTTTTTCACGCCTCTTCCCTCAAAAATCATTGTAAGCTCAAAATATCTTCATGGTTTATCGTCACAGTATTTGTGGAACTCGCCTTTATCAAAATAAACTGTGTCTCAGGCCAGTGCTTCTCTTATGATTTGCTTCCCTGAAGCATCTCACCTCTTCCAAGCTCCCATCATCTTCCTGTTTGCTGAACCATGAAAACAAATTCCCCTTCACTACCCCGTTGGATTGATTTTCTCTCAGTGTTTCCTTTGCTTGAAAACAGCAACGAGTTGACTCTCCTTCAGCGAGGAGTTCACATCAATCATTTTACTGGGATTGTAACTAAGCTCAAAAAAAAAAAAAAATCAACTGAAAACAAGCAGCACTAATTGGGCTGGAACTTAATCGCAAACTTCATGATAAGAACACCCAAAACTCCTCCAAAGAGGCAAAGGCAGCAGCCCATGTTTACAGCTTTCCCAGAACAGAGGACAGAAAGAGGAGGCCCAAAGAAATTAAGCATGGATTTATTTCCTTGATCTCTGGAAATAAAATCACCCCAAACCACTGGACTTGTAAGCATGAAAGAAGGAAGGAGGCAGGACAAGGGCACTTCCATGATGTGCTCTTCACTCTAGAAGAGCTCAGTCTCTTCTCTAGAGGCTTTCAAGACCCGTATGAATGTGTTCCTGTGTGACCTGCCCTAGGTGATCCTGCTTTGGCATGAGGTTGGAGGAGATGATCATCAGAGGTGCCTGCCAACCCCTACCAACCCTTCTGTGGCTCTCTGAATATGTATCTAGAAAATGACCCCCAAAATTCCTGGTAGTGCACAACAGTATTCAAAGGGCAAAGGTAAGAGTAGCACACAGCAGCCTTCGAGGGGTAAAGGTGAGAGCAGCACACAGCAGCGTTTGAGGGGCAAAGGTGAGAGTAGCACACAACAGTGTTCAAGGGGCAAGAGTGAGAGAGGGAATGAGGATGACAAGATTTGAAATTGTGGTGTACAGGGAGGGTTTATGACATTGTTCCCTGGAGTAGGGACAGGGCTTGGAGCAGCCTGGTCTGGTAGAATGATAAGAGGAGCAATGTTGAAGGAGGGAATGGATTGAAGCTTGAGAAAGGCAGATTTAGACTGGACATTAGAAATTAATTCTTTACAGTGAGGGTGGTGAGACCGTGGAAGGGATTGCCTGCAGAAGCTGTGGACTTCTCATCCCTGGAAGTGTTTAAGACCAGGCTAGATGAGGCCCTGAGCAAGCAGGTCTAGTGGGAGGTGTCCCTGCTCATGGCAGGGAGATTGGCCCTAGATGATCTTTAGGCTCCCTTCCAACCCAAACCATTCTCTGAATCTGCCTTAAGAGACACTTCAGCTGCCATTGAGACCAGCTTCATGAGCAGCCCAAGCAACAGACTTGAAAGGCCTGCAGAGCTGGTGGTGGAGGCTCCTGGAGAGAAGGAAGGACCCTAGGAAAGCCTGGCAGAGTAGCCAGGTTCATGCAGAGCAGCTGCTGCCTAAGGTTCCTCGTGGAGCCTGCTTAGACTGTGCACAGCCACACTGAAGGAGAGGAGCAGGAGACATGTCCAAAGGGCTTGTTTGGGGAAGGATGAAGAAGCAGATGTGTGCAGGGCTAGGCATGAGCTGGCACCGAAGGGTGTGCTATTAGTGGTGGGGAGGATTTTCTCTGGCAAACAGAGACAAGGATAGGGGGCAATGGGTGCAAGCTGGAGCAGAGGAGGTTCCATGTAAACAGAAGGAAAAGCTTTTTTCCCTGTGAGAGTGACAGAGCCCTGGAGCAGGCTGCCCAGAGAGGTTGTTGAGTCTCCTTCCTGGAGACTTTTAAAACCCACCTGGATGCCTTCCTGTGTGACCTACTCTAAGTGACCCTGCTCTGGCAGGGAGGTTGAACCGGATGATATTTTGAGGTCTCTTTGCAACCCCTAACATTCAGTGGTTATGTGAGCAGGCAGCAGCTAGGAGCGAGGCTTGTTGGAGGCTGTAGCTTAGCCATGCCTGGGAACTGGCTGAGATTTTAACAGCTGGAGCTGCTGAGGCAGCCAAGCTGACCCCAGCACAGCCTCGACCTCAAGGGTGAACTCGAGAGAGACAGAAGAGACACAAGAACATCTCACCTCGTAACTATGTCCTGCACAACATGAGCTTCCACTGGAAAAATTCCTCAGGATGTGAACTTTGATTTCAGTGGTGTTTTAAGCTGGAATTGTTGTTTTGTTTCGGATTTTGTTAGTTTTTGCTTTGTTTGTTTGGCTTTTTTTTGTGTTTTCCCCAGAATTATTACTATTATGCATTTCCCAACGTTTTAGGTTGTTTTGTTTGGTTTCCCCCCACCAAGTGTGCTCAGGATTCTAAAGAAACATGAATGCTTCCCATATGAATCAAACCAGGTTTATAGCTTTTCACAAGTTTTATTGACATATGGTACTGAGTGGCTGCCATGATGAAGGAAATTCTTGTCAGTGGGAATATTAAAAAAGGAAGGGGGCAGGGGGGAAAAGAGAGAGATTTATTATATCTCTGCTTAAAGCTGCTTTACGTTTATAAGAGTTTTCTGGAGCCTGCCCAAAGGTTTTGCTGGTTTATGTGTCCACATGTGAGCAGTGTGGAACACTCTTCATTGCATTACACTCTTCTCAGCATGGTTCTGTGTTAAGGAAGCCACAGAACCATAAAGGGGTCTGTACTGGAAGGGGACTTCCAGGGGTCATCCAGTCCACCTCCCTCTGCAATCAGCAGACACATCGTCAACTAGATCAGGTTGCCCAGAGCCCTGTTGAGCCTCACCTTGAACATCTCCAGGGATGGGGCTCCAGCTCCCTCCATGGGCAACCTGTTGCAGTGTTTCACCACCCTCCCGTTGTGCTGTGCATGGAGCAGGAGATCTGATTGTCTCAACATTTCACAGCCACAGAGGGTCAGAACTCCTTTCCACTGCATACGGTGATGTATTAACACTGCCTACTCAGAGGACAGTAGGTTAAGCATCTATGAACCATGTAGTCTGTGTTATCATTAGTTAATTAATTAGTCCAATAGGATCACTGAATGGTCTGGGTTGGAATGAACCTCCAAAGGTCATCCAGTCCAACCCCCTCTGCAGCAAGCAGGAGCATCCTCAGCTAGATAAGGTCAGACCTCTATTGAGTCTCACCTTGAGTATCTCCAGGGATGGAGCCTCAACTACCTCCCTGGGCTACCTGTTCCGTTGTTCCACCAGCCTCATGGCGCAGAACTTGTTCCTTAAATCCAGTCTAAAGTCCTTTTATTTCTGACACTCTTCTTGGCAAAGGACCCATACTGACCCAAGAACTGTATCAGCCAGAGAACAATTCAGAAACATGTTTCTGTTAAACTTCCAAGTTAGAGTCTCCTGTTTCCTTGGGCGTTGCCTGGTTATAGCTCTTGGGTCCTTGGAAGAATTACTTCTAATTGGCATAACTGAACAGATTCAAAGCTCAGAAAGGAAATTGCAGTAGCGTACAAAGGTCTGGGTTTAGTGCAGCAGTTAGAAAGGAGCTGGGAGATTTCAGCCCTGGGAGAAGTCACTGGAGAGGCTGATCAGATGTGACCCCTGGAAAGTTAGCATCCTGGGATACTTAGCACCCTCAGAGAGGGCAGGGACCCAAATGTTAATTAGCCAGGATATGTGGAGGGAGGTGATTGGGGCCCCCATCCCTGGAGATATTCCAGGTGAGGCTTTGCAGGGCTCTGGGCAACCTGATGTAGCTGAGGATCCCTCTGCTGACTGCAAAGAACTTCTTCCTAACATCCAGTTTCAATCTCCCCTCTGCCAGTTTAAACCCATTCCTCCTTGTCAATAGTCCCTCCCCAGCCCTCCTGTAGCCCCCTTCAGTTACTGGAAGGCCACTCCAAGGTCTCCTGGCAGCCTTCTCTTCTCCAGGCTGCGGAGCCCCAACTCTCTCAGCCTGTCCTAATAGCAGAGCTGCTGCAGCATCTTGGTGCCTCCTCTGGACTCTCTCCAGCAGTTCCATGTCCTTCCTGTGTTGGAGGCTCCAGAACTGCACACAGTACTCCAGGTAGGGTGTGAGGAGAGCAGAGTAAAGGGGCAGAATCCCCTCCCTTGCCCTGCTGCCCACAGCTGCTCTTGCTTCAGCCCAGCACACAGTTGCTGTCTGGGCTGCACTCACACTGCAGACTCATCTTGAGCTTTTCATCAACCCAGACCCCAAGGGCCTTTCCCTCAGGGTTGCTCTCAGCCATTCCCCACCCAGCCTGGAGTTGTGCATCATTGAGTTCAAACCCTGATGGAGTTTCTTGATTTGCAGTCTTTGATTTTACTCCAGAACCACTGGGCTGGCAGTTAGAAAGTACTAAGGAAGAGAGCTTTTAGTGCTGCTTGTTGAGTCTGCTCTTGTATTTTGCAGCTGACACCAGTCTTGGAACAGATGATGTTTATGATGAGAAAGGCTGCCAGTGTGATGTGTCAGTAGAAGATCTCACTCCTGCTCTCAAAACTGTCATCAGAGCAATCAGGTGAGTAAAAAAAAACCTGAATGAATAAATATGAGAGGTTGTTTTTTGTTTGGTTGGGTTTTTTTACAAGGGCTTGTTGTGATAGGATGAGAGGGGATGGATTTCAGCTGGATAGGATGAGAGAGGATGGATTTTAGGGAGGGAGGATTTAGAGTGGATGCTAGGAAGAAATTCTTTCCAGTGAGGGTAGTGAGACACTGGAACAGTTTGCCCGGTGAGGTTGTGGATGCCTTCACCCCGGAGGTGTTCAAGGCCAGGCTGGATGAAACCCTGAGCAGCGTGGTCTGTTGGGAGGTGTCCCTGCCAAGGGGGTTTGGAACTGGATGATCTTGAAGGTCCCTTCCAACTCAAACCATTCTATGAATCTACAAATTAAAAATTAGGATGCTAATTCACTGCTTGTCAATTAATAAAATGGTAGCAGCTAACTGAAGTTATTACGTGGCTATATTTGTGGCATAACTGATGTTAATGTAGCTTATTTGTGCTTCTTTTTCATCAGTAGTTTGATTGCCATTCTTTACCTCTTCTGTTACCAGCTTTTCAATGACTAAAAATGTTGTATGATAGAGTTCAGCAAAGAGAGAGCAATGGATGCTGCTTTCCACTTTATTCCCTGCAAGCCCAAATACTGTAAACCAGTTTGCTGTAGTTTTGCTGGACGTGGACCACCTTGCCTGGAAAAGTGATTTCCTTCAAATTCCCCAAACTCTCTGCCATACAACTTCTAATGCAACTTTCTTCTGCTAGCAGCAGGATCATTACATTCATTCAGCTGTGCAAAGCCTTGCCTGCCACTAGCCACTGAACTAAATATAACCCACATGATTTAAACCTAACATTCTCCAAGAAAGTAGCAAACTGCACTGAAACTAAAAATTGCCTGTACTGAAAGCTTAAACTTAGCCTTCACCTTCCCCACCCAGGGAGGTGGTTGGGGCCACATCCCTAGAGGTGTTTGCAGCCAGGCTGGATGAGGCTGTGGGCAGTCTGATCTAGGGTAGGGTGTCCCTGCCCATGGCAGGGGGGTTGGAACTAGATAATCCTTGTGGTCCTTCCCAACCCTGACTGATTCTGATTCTACGATTCTATGGTTTTATGATTCCCAAGTCTGCCAAGGCTCTCTTTGTCTTCCTGGGTCTTTGGAAGACCAAATGCTTGCCTGGCAAGGATCTTGCCTCAGCAAGGAGAGCAAGCAGCCCTCTGCTGCCAGCAAAGCCCAGGTTACTGCCAGGGTCACCTCGCTGGCTCCACATCACAGTCACAGCCTTCTTGCAGGCAGCAGCCACATCAGGCTGCAAAGCTCCGTGGGAAGATGATGTTTTCCTTCAGGGAGCCTCTCACCTGAGTTTCCTCAGCATTGTAGGGAGAAAGAACTCAAGCTCCTCACCAAGTTGTTTCATGCAGTGGCAACCTATGGGCTAGTTGTGTTTCATAGATTTGTGGAATGGTTTGGGTCGGAATGGACCTTAAAGGTCATCAACTTCCACCCCACTCCTCCTGCCATGGGCAGGGACACCTTCTAATCCAGCTTGCTTAAGGCCTCATCTAACCCAGCCTTGAACACCTCCAGGGAAGGGACATCCGCAACCTCCCTGGGCAACCTGTTCCAGTGTCTCACCACCCTCATTGGAAATAATTTATTTTTCCTTCCCCTTTTTCCACTGACTGCCAGTGAAGATAAATGGCTTTGGGCTGTCTCTAATGCTTTTGTACCAGCTCAGACAGCTTGACAGATCACTTGCAGATGTCTGTTCCAACCGTTTTTCCAACCTGCCTAGAAATGACCTCACAGGATATGTCAGATGCCAGGTCTGTGTCCACAGCCACTGCAGCTGGCAACTCTGATGTCACTGCCCAGAACCGTCTCTTGCAAGCAATGTCTTGGAAGGTGACAGTCTACAGAGTGGACACCCACCCAGCAGGCAGGATTAGTCCTTCAAATGGCAAATGCTGAAATTAGGGACAATCAGCACAGCCCACTCAAAATCCTTGTCTGTGATGTTGCAGCCTGGGTAACTCTTTGGCTCCAAAATCCACCTTGCCGCTGCACCAGCAAAGCGTTACCAACAGTCACCTCGTGCTTGCTGCTGTCCACATTCCTGCTGATCAGCTGTGGCATTTTAGTGCTAAATTCTTGTCTTCAAAGGCACCACTGGGTTGTTCAGTGCATCACCTGGAGCTTTGCTTGATTCTCCTGGTGGCTATCAACTCAAATGGCAAGCAACCAAGTGCAAAGGGCAGAGTTAGCAAGGTTCCTCCACTGTGCCGTCCACAAAAATGCTCTAATAAGAGCAAAGGTGCAAGAACCTGATTGTTCAGCTGATGAGTCAGCTTTTTAGATCATCTCCAACCTTTCTTCTGCACACCCAGCTTCAGTTTCTTAACATGAGGAGAAGCTTCTTTACAGTGAGGGTGACAGAGCACTGGAACAGGCTGCTCAGAGTGGTTGTGGAGTCTTCCTTCCCTGAAGACTTTCAAGGCCCACCTGGATGCATTCCTGTGCACACTACCCTGGGTGACCCTGCTTGGCAGGAGGGGTTGGACTTGATGATCTCTGGAGGTCCCTTCCAACCTCTTAAGACTCTGTGAGTCTGTGGAAAACCCAATTCAATTGACCACTGAGGTCAGGAAGGTTCTGATAGCAGTTAGCCATGGATACAGGCTAGGCAGTGACTGGCTTGAGAGCAGCCCCGAGGAGCGGGACTTGGGGGTGCTGGTGGACAAGAAGCTCAGTATGAGCTGTCAGTGTGCTCTGGCAGCCCAGAGAGCAACCAGAGCCTGAGCTGCAGCAAGAGGAGTGTGGGCGGCAGGGTGAGGGAAGAGATCCTGCCCCTCTACTCTGGTGAGACCCCACCTGGAGTACTGTGTCCAGTTCTGGAGCCCCTGGTACAAGAGGGCTGTGGATGTGCTGAAAGGTGTCCAGAGAAGGACCACGAGGATGCTCAGAGGGCTGCAGCTGCTCTGCTATGTGAGGAGGGACTGAGGGAGTTGGAGCTGTTCAGTCTGGAGAGGAGAAGGCTCCCAGGTGACCTTATTGTGGCTTTTTGGTGTCTGAAGGCATCCTACAAGAAAGCTGGGGAGGGACTTTTTAGGATGTCAGGTAGTGACAGGACTGGAGGGAATGGAACCAAGCTAGAAATGGGTAGATTCAGACTAGATGTTAGGAAGAAGTTCTTCAGCATAAGGGTGGTGAGAGCCTGGAATGAGTTGCCCAGGGAGGTGGTGGAAGCCTCATCCCTGGAGGTGTTTAAGGCCAGGCTGGATGAGGCTGTGGACAGCCTGATCTAGTGTGAGGTGACCCTGCCCATGGCACAGGGGGTTGGAAGTGGATGATCCTTGTGGTCCTTTCCAACCCTGACTGATTCTGTGATGTCTCCCTGGTGACTCCAAGCGGCATACACATCTCGCTTCAGAAGCCTACCTTTGAGACCTGCCAAGCCCTGGTGTTGCCATCATCTCCTGCCTCCTCTCAAATGCTAGAGCTTAATCTCTCAAAAATCAAGAGACTGATAATTCTGCTCCTCGGGGAGCTGATCCCCTTTCTGATTATTCAGAGTATCTGTTACCTGACTGCTGTGGGATCGATGCACCCATCTGAGGAAGTATCTGAGACGCTATATAAGTAACTGTAGAATTTCAAGATGATAACATCTGCCTATATGGAAACTTTGTGCCTCGTTTTGAAGTTTGTTTTTAGCAACAGCTTTGAATTGCAAAGGCAGTGGAGTGGGGGGGGGGGGGAGGGTGAAGGTTGGTTTCCCTTTCTTGCTGGCATCCAGGAGCAGTGGAAGACTGAAGGTACTTGCATAACTTCACATGGCTCTGTGCAAACCACCCCGAGAAAAGGTGCACAAAGTTGAATCCATTCTGCTTTTACAGCACCTTGACAAATTGCAACAGGAGAGAGTAATTTATTTTCCTTTTTTTTNATTCATGCCTGGTTTACAGAGGTAGAGCCTCTTTCAGCTTCGTAATGAGAGAGAACTGTTGAGGTTTTCCTTCTGTAAGTAGTCTAAAGTATCCTGCCTGCTCTCAGCTTGGACAGCCTTTGAAATAGCAAAAGACCAAAACTGCTTTGTTTATATTCTGATCTTTCATTTTGGTGATTTCAAAGTGTCCTGCTTCAGTTTTTGACCTCGTTTACTTACTTTCTCACCCCACCCCACCCCAGATTACTTTAGAACAGCTTTTTGATTTTTAAACAAACAAGCCCCCAAATGAAATGGTCAAGACAGGAGGGGGACTGTCAATAGTTCTGACAAAGTTCTCAACATATTGGCCCTTTCCAGAAACAGGACTCCCAACCAGTCCTGCTGAAGGAGCACTGGGCAGAGCTGTCTGGTAACATGTCAAGTTATCAGCCTCTTCTCAAAGTCCCCCTCAGGATGAGTCTTCCACAGCCCATCCCTTGTGCTTATTCCCTTGCAACAGACTCTCTGTCAGTAGAGATAACTGAGGCAGAAGGAAAGTTACTCGATGTACTCAGGCAGTATTGGGTGCGCAGGGACCAGATGGGTAGTGTGGTGAAGTCCAGAGTGCTCCACAGCATGCCTGGGGCCAGGCTAGGATCAGTTCTGCTGCTGTGCAGCCTCCAGCTATGATCAGAGCAGTGCACAAGGTAGTTCAGAGCCTTTGTGCCAGCAGGTTCTGTAGCACTACTCAACTAGCCCTGGTCTTGCCGTGAACAATCATTAATCAGAATCATAGAATGGGTTGGGTTGGAAGGGACCTTCAAGATCATGTCGTTCCAACCCCCCTGCCATGGGCAGGGACACCTCACACTAGCCCTGGTTGCTCATCCATCCTGGCATTGAACACCTCCAGTGTCTCACCACCCTCCCTGTAAAGAATTTCCTTCTAATATCCTGCAGAGCTCCTGGAGACTAGCACAGAGAAAAAGAAGCCAAACACCCACATAGCACTTTCCAGCTCCATTAGCTCACAATGATGCATGTGTATAAAAGAGGCTAAACAGAAGATGAGGATCCCTTGCTGCTGCATCCTGCAATAGCCCTGATCATTTTTCCAGAGCTAGAAGCTTTCCATTCTGCAATGCTCTCCACAGAGGAAACGATGGGATTATTTTACTCTTTTATGGAATATAAAATTAGGTTTTGAGAAGCATAAATAAAAACGCAGGAGGAAGTAACTGCAACGGCAGGAAGATGAACTTGCTGACCTAAGGGGTTTCGTGTCTCTCTTTGACTCTGGTGATTGCACAGATAAGCTTTAATTTGTTGTCAATAAGAAATAATATTAAGTGTAGCAAAATGTAATGAAACTTGGGCTGCTACACTGGAGGGTTGGATAGGAACAGCCAAAGAAGGCAAACACAATTCTCCATTTATGTCCAGTCTCTGAAACGTTTCTGCTACACCTATAAAATGTATTTTTAGCAGCCAGCATGGCTTGGTCCAGTGCTGGTGTTCCAGAATCCTCTTATTTCTCTTAAATACCCAATATTTTCTGCTCAGATGGTCTTCAGAGTCTGGGTGAGGCTCTTGGGTATGTCTTGGGCTACAATGGGACTGTGTGGCTGCTAGGGGATGGCTTAGTCTGGGTGACAGAATCACAGAGTGGTAGGGCTTGGAAGTGACCTCTGGAGGTCATCTAGCCCAACCCTGCTACCACCAGAGCAGGCTCACCTAGAGCAGCTTGCACGGGATGGTTTCCAGGCAGGTTTTGAATGACTCCAGAGACAGAGGCTCCACCACCTCTTTAGGCAGCCTGTTCCAGTGTTCCACCACCCTCAATGTAAGACTTGAGAGAGGAGGTCATTTTGACCCACGCACCCCACATGCTGTGGAACTGTCTCTCGACCACCTTTGCCTGTTGGCCTCCCTGTATTGGATGCTGATCTCTTCTGCAGGTAGCAGTTTACAAGGAGGAAGAGAGATGAAGTAACCAGCACAACTTAGATCTGTGTGCATCTGCTTTCCTGGTGCAGCAAGTGAGCAAACAGACCTGTGCTCATCTCACAGAATCACGCAATGTCAGGGCCTGGAAGGGACCTCAAAAGCTCATCCAGTCCAAGCCCCCTGCCAGAGTAGGATCACCTACACCAAATCGCACAAGAATGCATCCAGGTGGGCTTTGAGTATCTCCAGAGAGGGAGACTCCACAACCCCCCTGGGCAGCCTGTTCCAGTGCTCTGTCACTCTCACAGGGAAAAAAATCCTCCTAATGTTTACATGAAACTTCCTCTGCCTCAGCTTCTCACCTGGCTGTGGCTAAAGCAACCCTACCTGCCTTTTCATCTTCAAGGCAACCAGCAACAGAAGGAGGGGACACAGTCTCAAGTTGTGCCAGGGAAGGTATAGGCTGGATGTTAGGAAGAAGTTCTTCACAGAGAGAGTGATTGGCATTGGAATGGGCTGCCCAGGAAGGTGGTGGAGTCCCCATCCCTGGAGGTGTTCAAGAAAAGCCTGGATGGAGCACTTAGGGCTGAGTGCTAGGTTGGACTGGATGATCTTGGAGGTCTCTTCCAACCTGGCTTATTCTATTCTAAGGGAGTAACCATGTGTAAGTTTACCTGGATCCCAGGAGGGTGAAGCTCCGTTTCATGCTGAGAAAGTGACAAGGCTGACAGGGTACAGGTTTGAAAGAATAACAGGAGTAGGACAGGGCTGCAGAAGGATTAGAGATGTGCTGACTGGGTGGCAGCCTCACTAAAGTGCACCACATGACAAGCAGAATGGATTTCTAACACTGCGAGGGACAACATGAATGGAAATCAAAATGTAACAAGTGCCAGGAACGATTTGCCTGTTCAGGAAATGCCACAGTGCCAGATCAGAGCTGGTCCTGCATTTGACAGGGGTGAAATGACAGTGGGTGCTAATTTTGGCTGCTGCAGGTCAGTAGCATAAAAAAAATCCTAAAACTTTCTACAAATTACCAGGGCATGCAAAGATGAGTGGGACCTGTGGTTTAGATGTTACCTACGGGCGAAGCACTTTGAGATTCATAGATTCATAGAGTGGTTTGGGTTAGAAAGGACCTTGAAGATCATCTAGTTCCAACCCCCCTGCCATGGGCAGGGACATCTTCCACTAGCCCAAGTTGCTCAAGGCCTCATGCAGCCTGGCCTTGAACGTCTCCAGGGAGGGGGCATCCACAGCCTCCCTGGGCAACCTGTTCCAGTGACTCACCACCCTCACTGCAAAGAACTTCTTCCTCATACCCAGTCTAAATCTGCCCTCCTCAAGCTTCAATCCATTGCCTCTCATCCTTTCACTACAAGCCCTTGTAAAAAGTCCCTTCCCAGCTTTCTTGTCGGCCCCCTTCAGGTACTGTAAGGCTGCTCTAAGGTCTTCCTGGAGCCTTCCTTTTCCCCAGGCTGAACAGCTCATGCAGCCTTACTCTAGATCAACACAAAAACCTCTTTTTTTTTTTTTTTTTTTTTTTTTTTTTTTTTTTTTTTTNCTTTTTATAGCTAATTGTCAGCACAAAATGGTCACACCTGTGACAGCCCTGCATCATCTGTTGCAGTGGATGCGAATTAGAATCATAGAATCAGTCAGGGTTGGAAAGGACCACAAGGATCATCTAGTTCCAGCACCCTTGCCATGCCCAGGGACACCCTATCCTAGATCAGGCTGCCCACAGCCTCTGCCAGCCTGGCCTTAAACACCTCCAGGGAAGTGGCCCCAACCACCCCACTGAGCAACCCATTCCAGGGCTTCACCACTCTCATGGTAAAGAACTTCCTCCTCACATCCACCCTGAATCTCTCCACCTCCAGTTTTGCTCCATTCCCCCTAATCCTGCCACTCCCTGACAGCCTAAAAATTCCCTTCCCAGCTTTTCCATAGGCCTCTTCAGATACTGGAAGGCCACAATAAGGTCACCTGGGAGCCTCCTCCAAACTGCACAGCCCCAACTCTTTCAGTCTGTCCTCATAGCAGAGGTGCTGCAGCCCTCTGAGCATCCTCGTGACCCTTCTCTGGACATGCTCCAGCATGTCCACATCCCTCTTGTAACAGGGGCTCCGACAAAAAATGATGAAAAGCCACCTCACTGCACGGCATAGGGCGGTTTAAAAATTCAAACAGCGTTTTCAGAAGTCCTGAGGACTGCAGGGGTTGGGGTTCGTTCTTGCACCCAAGTGCTGCTGCTGCTGCTGCTGCTGCCGCAGGGTCGGTACCAGCAGCTCGGGGGTGGCGCTGTCGGCTCCGTTCGGTTTGTCATGGGCCTCGCTTGCCCCCTTGTGGCCAGAGTGGGTCACTTCCAGACCTGACCGTTCCTGTGATTCCTATGACAAGTGCCTGTCGGGTTTCGTCCGAGGGATGCTGTGGTGTTGCTTCGCAGCTCTGGCAGGTTAACCTGCGAAACGCTCTCTCCTCGCAGGATCATGAAATTCCACGTTGCAAAGAGGAAGTTCAAGGAAACTCTTCGCCCGTACGATGTGAAAGATGTCATCGAGCAGTATTCAGCAGGTCATCTGGACATGCTCTGCAGGATTAAGAGTCTTCAGTCACGGTAGGAACTGGCTTCAGAACTGGTTGGGTGGCCAGACTCAGAGAGTGGTGGTGGATGGAGCCACATCCACTAGTGGGGTGCCCCAGGGATCAGTGCTGGGCACAGTCCTCTTCAATATCTTCTTTGATGGTCTGGACGAGGGGATTGAGTCAGTATCAGTGAATTTGCAGACAATACCAAGTTGGGAGCAAGGGAGCAAGTGTGGATCTGTTAGAGGGCAGGGAAGCTCTGCAGAGGGTCCTGGACAGGCTGGATGGGTGGGCACAGTCCATGAGATTTACTAATGAGCAATGAGGTCTTCCCTCAGCCTCCTCTTCTCCAGGCTGAACAACCCCAGGTTTCTCAGGTGTTGCTCACCAGACCTGTTCTCCAGACCCTTCACCAGATTTGTTCTCCTTCTCTAGTTATGCTGTAGCACATCAAAGTCCCAAAACTGATCCCAGTATTTAAGATGCAGGCTCACTGGTGCCGAGTACAAGGGGACGATCATAGAATCATAGAATGGTTCACACTAGAAGAGACCTTAAAGAACATCTCGTTCCAACCATCCTGCCATGGGCAGGGACACCTCACACTAGATCAGGCTGTCCACAGCCTCATCCAGCCTGGCCTTAAACACCTCCAGGGATGAGGCTTCCACCACCTCCCTGGGCAACCTGTTCCAGGCTCTCACCACCCTTATGCTGAAGAACTTCTTCCTAACATCTAGTCTGAATCTGCCCATTTCTAGCTGTCTTCCATCCCCCCCAAGTCCTTTCACTACCTGACATCCTAAAAAGTCCCTCCCCAGCTTTCTTGTAGACTCCCTTCGGATGCTGAAAGGTCACAATAAGGTCACCTTGGAGCTTCCAATCACTTCCATACTCCTGGTGGCCACGCTCCTCCTGATACAGGCCAGGTTGTTACTGGCAGTTCTGGCCACCTGGACACCCTGCCAGCTCATAATCAGTTGATCATAAGGACAAACACCCCAAGTCCTCTTCCACTGGGCAGCTTTCCAGCCACTCTATCCCAAGTCTGTAGCATTACATGGGGTTGCTGTGGCTCAAAGTCACAGGATCACAGGATGTCAGGGGTTGGAAGGGACCCAAAGAGATCATCGAGTCCAACCCCCCCTGCCACAGCAGGACCATACAATCCAGCTCAGGTTACACAGGAACACATCCAGACAGGTCTTGAAAGTCTCCAGAGAAGGAGACTCCACAACCTCTCTGGGGGGGCCTGTGCCAGTGCTCTTGGGACCCTTACACTCAAGAAGTTGCCCCTTGTGTTGAGCTGGAACCTCCTGTGCTGTAGCTTCCATCCATTGCTCCTTGTCCTATCACAGGGAGCAAGTCCTTCATAACCCATTCATTGGGTCACTTTCATGTGACACAGTCCACTCATAAACAAGGAATTGAGTCATTAGCTTGCCAAAAGGATGAGGTCAGCATTGAGAACTGCCTTTCTCCCGTCCCAGACTTTCTCTTTTCTCACAGCAGAAATTGGGAACTACTGGCTATGTCATGCTTATGTCATGTTTATGCTCTAGATTCCCAGCAACAGCAACTTTAAAAAACCCCAAACAACATTGCATCATGTGCACCATTACCAGCACCAAGCCTGAGGCTCCTGCTTCAAACTGACAACTTGCCCAAGGCTCAGTGATGCCGTTAGGACAGGAGAGCTGAGGGTGTCTGTTCCTCCATAACCTCCAGCTGCTAGAGAAGCGACTTGCCCTCTCCCCCTTCTCAGCAAGTCTAGATCTGGCTCTCCCAGGTGGTCACTAAGATCTGGCCCCCAGTTAGTGCCAACAAAAAAGAAACGTGGGCTCAAATGCTCCAAAAATCACTCTTTTTGTTTTGTTTTGTTTGTTTGTTTTTTCCTTGATTAATAGAATTAAGTTTGCCTTCTTTACAGAATCACCCTTCTGTGATTCCATGATTCTTTGCCAAGTGCTTTTCTGAAGTATTGTGATTTTCATTTCTAATGCATGGCTGTGGCAGGTACTTCCATTTCACACCCCCCCCGGGTGCTGGGGAAATCACAGCAGCTTATTTCTCTTACAGTGTCGACCAAATCCTTGGGAAAGGACAAATCACAGCAGATAAAAGAAGCAGAGAGAAGAACCCTGCGGAGAGTGAGACAACTGATGACCTCAGTATGTTAGGGCGTGTGGTCAAGGTGGAGAAACAGGTAGAGTGATTATCTGTGTTGCTTGGTCTTGCTCTGGTGCTCGAGCCTCTTGAGGATTTTCTTGCTAGCTTCAAAGGCTGGACAGGTGAAATGGTTTTTGTTGTTTGTTTTGGGTTTTCTAATATCTGCTTCACTTGCTTGCTGGAATTGTATTATCTTAACTGTCTTCCACATACAGAGAAGTAAGAAAGAGGAAATTGAAGGTTACTATATTTTTTCCCCTTTTATCAGCTTGCTTATGAAAAACTTACATGGCTGTTGACTTGATTTTACAAGGGCAAATTGCATATACCAACCTCCTTCCATTTTGCACTTCATCAGTCACAGATTCAAAGATTGCATCAGGGACCCTCAAAGGTCATCTTGTCCAAGCCCCCTGCAGGCAGCAGGGACGCCTCCAACTAGATCAGGCTGCCCAAGGTCACATCGAGTCTGATCTTGAGTGTCTCCAGAGGCAGGGCCTCAACTACATCCCCAGGAAGCCTTTCCAGTATTTTACCACTCTCATTGCAAAGAATTTCATCCTTATTGTAGAGGTTTAGCAGTTACCTGCCCCCCCGCCACACACCTTTTGAAATAACCCAGGCTAGACTCAGAACAATGGAAGTTGATAAATGAAGCTTTATATTTACAGCAATGCACAATATACAAGCAGATATTTACTATGTATAGCAGATATTTACTATGTATAACAGATATTTACAAATATATACAGTGAAAAGGTAATACAGAAACACCACAGCCCTCCCAGAGACCAAAATCCCCAAGAGGGGTAACCAACCACCCCCTACCACCTTTCCCCCCTTCCCCAATCTTATCTCACCACCTGTTGGTGCTGCAGGTAGGCTGAGGTAGATCAGCCAGGGGGGTTAGTAGTAGGAAAGAAGTTAGTAGAATTATTAAGAATCAGCTACAAAAGACAAAGGAACATGCAAGAGAAGCAGCCACAGCCCAGTGAGGTCTGAAACCTTCTGACTAATCTATGTTTGGGTTACACTTTTTTAAAACAATTTTTTTTTCTTTCTCAGTAAAGCTCTGGGGTGAAGTGACATACTGTCTTTTCCTCTCTCAGCCAATAACCTCATTTCTCACTCTAATTCTCCAATTAGTTCAAACCAGCACACTTAGGTCCAACCTAAACCTGCCCTGCTCCAGTTTCAAGCCAATGCCCTTCACCCTGTCACCTCAAGCCCTTCTAGACAGTCCTTCCCCAGCCTTCCTGTAGGTCCCCTTCAGATATTGAAATGTAGCTATGAAGTCACCCCAGAGCCTTCTCTTCTCTAGGCTGAACAGCCCCAATTCTTTCAGCCCATCTTTGCAGGAGAGGCGCTCCAGCTCTCTGATCATCTCTGTGGTCCTCCTCGGGTCCACATCTCTCTTGTGTTGGGAGTCCCATGGCTGGATGCAGTACTGCAGGTGAGATCTCACCAGAGCAGAGTGGAGGGACAGAATGTCCTGTCTCGTTCCACTGGCCAGATTTGCCTTGACTTGGGTCCCAAATGTTTTAAGCTTTGGCTTTTTTGTAAAGGGTTAAGCCTCACCTGGAAGCCTTCTGACTCCTCCCAAGGGGTGGTCTGACCTGCCCCCCAGGTATCATGGTTAGCTACTTCCACTTCCTGCTAAGGACCTTGGTATAAAATGGGAGACATCTCTCTCTTGCTCCTGCCCTGACTGCCTGAGCAACTCCTTGCTGCTCTCTGCTGCCAGACCATCACGTGCTCTCAGCCAACACGTGGAGAGTGCCACCATTTTTATTTGGAACTTGGACTAACTGCTTTTCAGCATCAGAATCTTATATCTATCACCAAATCAACCATCCCAGCAGTTGGACTCAATTGCCTCCCGTGGGTTGTACTTCCTTTTTGTGTATTTTGTTCCCTTTCTTCCCCTTCTCCCCAGCCTCTGTATTTTTTTTTTTCTGATTCCCCATACCCTGCATTCTGGTTCACCTTTTCTCCTACCTTTTGTTTAAAAAAAAACCACAACTTTTTCCTCCTATTTATTGTTAAAGTTTTTATATCTTTTACTTCCAAATCGGATTGAGTATTTATTGGGCTTTTGGGCTCAGGGGTAGCTAGCTTAAACCCAATATACTTTCCCTCTCCTCCTGCAGGTCCAATCCATCGAGTCAAAACTGGACTGCCTGTTAGATATTTACCAGCAAGTTCTGCGGAAGGGATCTGCGTCGGCGCTCGCTTTGGCTTCCCTTCAAATGCCAGCCTTTGAGTGCGAGCAGACCTCGGACTACCAGAGCCCATCGGACAGCAAAGACTTGTCCTCTTCTGCACAAACCAGTGGATGCGTATCCAGATCAGCCAGTGCCAACCTGCCTCGTGGCCTACAGCTTATACTGACACCAAATGAATTCAGCACTCAGGCTTACTATGCTTTCAGTCCGGCTATGCATAGTCAAGCAACGCAAGTGCCAAACGATGGACCTGCAGCGGCTAGCAGCGCACCAAACCAAATAAACCAGGCAACCAAGCCGGCAACTCCATCCACATTACAAATACCACCTTTCTCATCCATGAAGCACATCAGTAGGCCTGAGCCAGTTCATATCATCCCTGTAACCACGCAGGAAAACATTTCCGAGGTCACCGCTTGCCTTGTTGCGTCGAAGGACAGTGGACAAGTTGCACAGCCCACTGCCGCCAAGGAGCTCGCCTGGAGGAAAAGCCTGGATGCAGAAGGGGAACTTTTGCTCTCGGTTAAGCCTGTGGTGCAGATGGACTTAGGGAAGTCTCTGTCTGTACAAAACCTGATCCAGTCGACGGAAGAACTGAATGTACAGATGGCTGGCAGTGACTCCAGTGGTTCCAGAGGTAGCCAAGACGTCTACTCCAAATGGAGGGAGTCAAAGTTGTTTATAACTGATGAAGAGTTGGAGGCAGAGGCAGGAACGGAGACTGCCGAAGCCATCTCGCGCCCCTTAGTGGAAACAGCTCTCTCTGCTGACTCTCTAAGGACTGGAATATCAAGATCATCTCAAAACATCTGCAAGCCAGGGGACGGTACAGAAGCACTCAATCTGCTCCATGTCAAACTCAAGTAACAGCTTGTGGGCTCTCTTCGTTGGCTGGGTCATTCCTCTAGTCACACATAGCATAGCATGAACCGTTCTGAAAGCCTTGGAAACCAGAGGAAAAATCACAGACGCCCAAGATGAACCTGCAAAGCAGTCGAATGAGCCCATATCTCCCTGCTGCATGAAAAATGCATGTCTTAAGTGATGGCTGACACCCAGGCTTACACCTGCGGCACGGCAGCCTTCCCGTGTAGTACTGCAGGTGTAAGCCCTGAGTTGCCTACAAAGCTAATGCTGCAGGATGTATCCAAAAGCAACAGCCTTGAAGCATTTAGAACTAGTGCCCTTTTCCTACAGGGCAGGAGTTTAAAAAGGAAAAGAGAAAAAAAAAACCAAACTAAAAAGTAAGGTTTAAAAGCACTTTGCTTCTGAACTAATGAAATATTTATATATAGAGTGTCCTGGTTTAGATGATAGTTTATGTTTACAACAACAGCAAAGAAAATTACCTACAGCTGCTAGCAAGGTACCAAGGAAACGAGTAAAATGGGATTAGAATTGGCTGCCCGGTTGCAGGATGCACACATTAGCTCATCAGGAATCAGTTATTTTGAAACCAGAATGTCAATATCCATCCGACTTTTGGTGACTCAGTGCTGTGGCAGAAGGACCGGACACACCACTGCCACATTGCTCTTTATAATGAGGACATTCTTTTGCCATCAGCAGTTTGTATTGGGGCTGGCCTCAGAAATGGGGAACTTGGCTGTCTGCACTAAAAATTCAGGGGGAATCTCTCCTCCTTCAGTCTCACTGAGGAGCTATCTCGTGACTCTGAAACATTTTGGCAGCAGTAAGTGAGGGCAAGGAAGCAACATTCATAGATTCATAGAATGGTTTAGGTTGGAAGGGACCTTTAGAGGTAATCCTGTTCCAATTGCCCTGACATGGGCAGGGACACCTTCCACTAGACCAGTTGTAGAAGCAGTATTTCCTTCTATGGAAATTTTGGCAATTTTCCTTGCAGTCCCAACCTGGTACTGTGAGAGCACTTCAGAAGGCTGGGAAAGGAGGGAAAACGAGGAACTGAAACACAGAATAAAACTAAAAAGGACAGAACAGGGAAGAGAGAAAGACAACACAATCAATGAAGAAAACAAAACAAAACACAAAGCAACAATAAAATGTGGATTTAGGAAGGAAAATTATACCAGGAAAAATAAATCAAGGAAGGTAAAAATATATTTATTTTTTTAAATCTA
The DNA here is from genome assembly GCA_013396835.1 of Psilopogon haemacephalus. NCBI lineage: Eukaryota > Metazoa > Chordata > Aves > Piciformes > Megalaimidae > Psilopogon > Psilopogon haemacephalus. The sequence goes on from VWZI01014539.1 coordinate 574,763, forward strand.
GCCTGTCAGAGCAGATACTGAGTGCTATTTCCAAACAAAGAAAATGCCATGTAGGCAATCAGAAATGGAAATAGAAGTAAGGAAGAGCCACTTTAACTGAGGAAAAAGAGAGGGGGGGGGAAAGCAACCCTGAAGCCACAGGGTTGCTTTTGTTTGTTTGTTTCTGTTTGCTTGCTTTTAAAATGCAAAAGGAGGAGAGAGGGGTAAGCGGTTAAAGCTCAACACTGTGTCACAGCTGCAGTCGTTTCTTGTGAACTTTCCAAGAAAGGACCTTCAGACTCCTTCCTCCTAATAACCCGAGTTGTCCGAGTCAAAGCCTACACCAGACCGAGCTTGATACATCCTCTTTTGTTCTTACCCTACCCTGCACTTCCCTCCTGCCGAGACGCAGGAGCGGTGGCAGTGCCTATCTGCACATCCTCAGCAAGGCTTGGCCGCTGGGAGAAGCCTGGGGAGCCTGCGCAGGCTTTTCACCCTTGCCAGCCGAAGGGTGCATTGCCTCCCCCAAACCCCCCCAGGTTTGTACCCCTGCACCACTGGCTTGTAGACAGCCCGACACGGGCTCAGCTTCCCTTCTAGCAGGAGGAACAGCGAATGTACGGGGGTGCCAGTGCCAGCTCACTCAGGGCAGTGTTTCCTCAAGGCCCAGACCTGCTGGGAACTTTAACTTAATGTCCATCAGAAAAGCATCACTTCCAGTCTTAACCGCGGCCGAACGCTGCCGTTTGTATCGTGAAGGACTCGATCCTGTTTACTCTGAACCCGTTGTAATTTCTGCTTCCGTATTATTTCCTTTGCAGAAGTATTCCTGGATGTTAAAACCCGACAACCTTTACGATGTGAAAAGTACAATGCAAACCGTTAAAAAGAGCGTGTGTATATATCGTGTCATTGTATGGGGTCCACGGATGGTACACTGTGTTCCATGGCTTACACACCGGAGCAAACTTCAGCTGTTCGATCCCTCCCCCACC
>VWZI01014539.1:575741-605612 GCA_013396835.1 Psilopogon haemacephalus
AAAAAAAAAAAAAAAGACACCTCAAAGCACAATCTCCTCACCACTGATTTGCTATAGCGCATTCCCCACCCCTCCCACCCCCACCATCCAGCATCTTCTGCTTCCATGTGCAGTGTGCTGGTAGGAAAAGCCTGGTTCCAACAGGAATGTGGTGAGGATAAATAGGGGATTTTCCACATCTCAGAGTCCTTTCGCTTTACTAACTTCTTTGAATGTCCGCCGTTTATCCCAGACAGCTCTGCAAGTCTGAAGTGCTGTCCACAAGTTTAACATTTACGAGGGTTTGTTTGGATTTTGGTTTTGGTTTTGTTTAGGGGGGGTTTTTTGTTTTGTTTGGTTTTTTAAGGCTCTTTCTTATTACGAGGGAGCGAGGAATCAATACTGCTGAATCAGTGTGATTGGAGTATTGTTCGCTTTATTAGGGACAGATCGATGCCTTTATACCGTTCATCCAGAAGCTTGCTAATTGGCTGGTGCAATCAAGGACAATTCCATTCATTAATATTCACGACAACTTCTTATCCCAGACCAGCTGTTTCCCTTATCTCTTTTACCCTGTAGGAGGCAGTTGCTGCCATGGGAAACCAGAGGCCAAGCCAGGCCTCTCTCCTCTACCTGTGAGATCCAAGGTTGGCTGCCTTCTATCTCACCCCAACACTTTCTTTCCTTTTTTCCTTTTTTCTTTTTTTTTTTCCTTTTCCCCTTTTTTCTTTTTTTTTCCTTTTCCCCTTTTTTCTTTTTTTTTTTTCCTTTTTTCCTTTTTTCTTTTTTCCTTTTTCCCTTTTTTCTTTTTTCTTTTTTTTCTTTTTTTTTCCATTTTTTTCTTTTTTCCTTTTTTCCTTTTTTCCTTTTTTCCTTTTTTCCTTTTTTCCTTTCTTCCTTTTTTCCTTTTCTCCTTTTCTCCTTTTCTCCTTTTCTCCTTTTTTCCTTTTCTCCTTTTTTCCTTTTATCCTTTTCTCCTTTTTCTCCTTTATCTCCTTTTTCTCCTTTTTTTCCTTCTTCCCTTTTTTTCTTTTTTTTTTCCATCCCCAACGGTTTACAGTGCCTTTCTCACCCTTACATATATGAAACCTCCTGCTGGCCTAAGCAAAAACCTGCACTTAAGGTTCAGTTGACCATGAGATGTGGCGTGTGTCAGCAAGGAGAAGCCCTTCCCCTCCTTGAGCAGATCAGACAAATCAAGGCATCATGAATTGGACACCACCCTCCCACCTTCATCTGCACCAGCAGATAGTTGCACCCCCCCACACCCCTCCCCCATTGAGCCCAGCAAGTGACAATGGGAGCCTTAGCTCTTGCACACAGGGCCTTGGGTTTTGCTGATAATTTATCTCACAGAACCTTGGTTTTGTTTGGGTTGTTTTTTTTTGTTTTTTTGCCTTAAATGACGTTGCTTGAGTCCTCCTAATTTTAAGTTAATTTATTTAATGCAGTTTTTTTGTGCACAGAAGAATGAGTTCTATAAATTATGTATGAGAATGTTAATGTCTTTGCAAAGTTACTAATAAATCCAGAAGATGGAATCTTTTCAAATTACGGTGTAAAATCCTAATCTTATTTTTTGGGTTTATTTTTTTGTTGGTTGGTTGTTTTTGTTCTGTTTTTTTTTTCTTTTGTGCTCACCATTACTATTTTTGTAGCTGCAAGTCTTATCATATAGGATTTTTTTTTTTTTACATAATATTGATATTAAAAAAAATAGAGTAGTGATGATCTGAAAATTCTGGCGAGGAATTTTTATATGGTTTGGATTTTTATAAGCTTTGCTCATATTTCCTCACAAAGAGTATCCTGTTTCTATGCTCTCTCTATGTATATATCTATTTAAAAGACAGTGTCATGACTGGCAGTCATTCATTGGTCTCACAGAAGAAGGCCCTTTCTGGCTTTGCAAGTCTTGACCTGAGCTGCTGAATGAAGTACAGCTTATGACAGCTGATAGGAACTGTTTGTGAGTCGAAACAAAGGACAATTTATTCTTTTTATTCTATTCTATTTTATTTTATTTGTTCAGCTTTACAATCCACTTGTGGATTGTTTGAAAGGGAGAATTTGAATTGAGGAGCTTCAGGAAATAAAGCCTTCTCCAAATAACTATTTTTCTTTTTCTAAATCAGCGTGTTTCTTGTACTCGATTGAAGAGATAATTGAAGGGGGGAAAAAAACAAAAGAATAATTTTGATTATTATTATTTGTTTGGTTTTTTTAATGAGTATTTGCTCCTGGCTTATATGATCTATGCTTTTTATTTAAATGTGAAGATGGTGTTTTTAGCCTAGGGTTCAAGATTGCAAAGATTATACACTTTTATCCACAGTGCCCACAGGTGTTCCATGTGTGCTTGAGATGATCCTACTCAGAGCAGCTGCTCTGGGGATGGGCTGGTGATGGAGGGATCCACCTGCTCTTCTGTCGCAAGTCAAATCATGCTGAATTGCTGATGCACAGTAGTATTTCTGGATTGGGACCTGCAATCCTCACTTCAAGGAAAAATTCTCTGGAATTCAGGCGTTCATTCTAGCAAATTCGAGGACTTTTTCCTTGAATCGGGAGCTCAGAGTCTAATCCTTTGTTTTTGTTGGGCATCTGTCTAAAGTGAAAACGGTGATATTCCAGTTATTTCCTGAGGAAACTAATACTTAGCTGAATTTACCCATGTCACATTGACTACATATTAAAAAAAAAAAAAAGGGCAAAAAAAAAAAAAGCAACGCACAAAGTACTGATGTAAAAAGGAGAAGAAGAGGAGGGACATGTTTGTTTTTTTTTTAAAGCACAGAAAAAAGGAGGAGGACACTCAGAAAAGAGGAGTAAGGAGGAAAAAGGAAATAGAACAGCAAAGGAATGAAAACAAAAACAAAACAAAACAAAGGGTTTAAACACCTGAGGCTAAATTCATCCTTGGATGGCTTCACTGACTTCAATGAACTCACTGCCCAACTGGGTGAAGTTCAGCCTCCACTGGGAGAATTAGGCTCAGTTCCACTGACTTTAAAGGAACTGATCCCACCTATACCAGGAACGAACTTGCCTCTCTGGGCCAACTTTTATCCTGACTCCTATGTCATGCAATCCTTTTGGATTCATTAGGTTTGAATGAAATACAGGTCAGAAAAAGAATTTGCCCCAGATATTTCTGCTTCACTTTACATATAAAGTTGGTTTCCCCCCCCTCAAGCGTGTTGATTCAAATGGATTTACAACATCACACAAAGTGCTGTCATCATCTTAAAAAAAAAAGACAAAAAAAATAAAAAAGGTTTAATTGGGGTTTTAAATAAGAACTGTCCCCTGCAGCGTCAGTGGAAGCTTGTCAGTATTTTGCTGTTCATTCACCTGGATGCAAATGTGGCCATTCATTCAGCTGTGGCCACACAGGAGGCAATTCCAGACATATCCAGTGTCATCTGCTGTTGGAAGCATTTTTGACTTCTTGGAAAGAGGGAAAAGGCAGTCGGGGTAGCAGGCTTAGAAAGCAGGAAGGCTGCTTCCACTGACATTGCAACAACATTAGCCAGTACATTACAATGTTAATTGTAACTTCTTGACAAAGTTGAATCCATATTGTTGTTAATAAAAAGTATTTGAAAAGTATCACGCTTCTTGGTTTGGCTTTTTTTTGGTTGTTGTTGTTTTTTTCCTCTTCATAAGGTCTCAGCTCATAGCAAGCAAGAAAAAAATAAATCAATTTCATGAATGGTTTGGGTTGGAAAGGACCTTCAAGCATCATCTAGTTCCAATCTATGGGTAGGGACACCTTCCACTAGACCAGGTCCTGCCCAGGCTGGCCTCGAATACCTACTGGGAAGGGCATCCACAACCTAACTGGGGCAACCTTTTCCAGTGTTTCACCACCCTCAAAGTAAAAACTTTATTCATAATCTCCAGTCTCAATCTGCCATCAGCAAGCTTTAACACCTTCCCTCTCGTTCTGCACTACAAGCCTTTGTAAAAACTCCCTTCCTGGCTTTCTTGTAGACCTCACCTCAGGTACTGGAAGGCTTCTGTAAAGTCTCCCTTGAGCCTTCTCCAGGCTGAACAGCCCCAGCTTCCTCAGCCTGTCCCCACAGGGGAGGTTCTCCAGCCCCCTGCTCATCTTTGTGGCCCTCCCTCTGGACCTACTCTAACACTATGACATCTTTCCCATTCTGGGGGCACCAGAACAGGACACATTACTCCAGGTGGCATCTTAGGAGAGCAGAGTGGAGGGGCAGGATCACCTCCCTCATCCTGCTGCTCGCACTGCTCATTGCTGGCTCGTGTTGAGTTTGTCATTAGACGACACCTCCAAGCCCTATGACTGCTCTTGATTCCTCTTGAAGTTTTGGTATTATTTATTAAATAGACCAAAACACCACAAAGGAAGTTTAGCAGAACAAAATGCACACAAACCAGTCTGATACATTCAGTTCCTGGTAACTCTTTACCGTTTCCTCACACTTCAGCTGTTTCAGCATCTCTGTGAAGATGAGATTGGAAGTTACCATTACCTTCCCTGCTAGATGAAGGTTAATTGTTTTGTGATCAGTAGTCGTTGGCCTGTGTGAGGAGCAGGATTCCTCAGGGGAGGTCTGTCTGCTAGCTCAGTTTAACTTGAGGCTTAGGTGAAGCCCTTTTCTCTGTGCTGAGTGATGAAAGTTGCTCTGCACCAAACCTACAGCTGCCTTCTTCCCCCGCTTTGTTCTCCCTGCAGTCCTGCTTTAGTATTTAGTAAAGCCTTGAAAACAGAGAACCTGTTCTAGTGGTGAAATCCTTGTCTCCATCAAGGCTTCCAAATCTGACCAAGTTATGACCCCTGCCTCGGATACTGAAATGCAGCCTCCACAAAGACACATCTTCCATCTCGGCCACCTGCAGCCATAGGCTGTGTGAACACTGCCAAGCTCTGCCCGAGAATGAACTCAGCACTGGGAAAAAAGGCAAAGGTGTCTTTGTTTGATGTCCAACCAGACAGTCTTGCTTCACCTGTCTGCAGAGATAGCAGGGAAGGGTTAGAAGGCAGCAGCATGGAGATCTCTCCCCAGGGGTCATGGCAGCCAGGCACAGTTGGTAACGTGCCATGAAGACACTCTTCAGGCTCCACGCGGCAGGAGTAGATGACTGTGCTTAAAAGGCAAGTTTTAAAACGTTGTTTAGCAGATTTCTAGTAAAACTGAAGGGAAGGGGAAGGTGTCAGCTTTTTCCTTTGGTCTTATTTTTATCCTCTGTGAGGGTGGCTGGCACCAGTTGTCCAGGCAGCTTCCTGCCAAGTGCTGGTTGAGGAGCAGGGCTCCGCCACCGCCAGGGTAGCTGAGTTTCCTTCCTTTAAGGGGTCGGGGCGATGTCTGTTTCTCATGGGGAGGTCGGGCAAGGTGACGTCCAGAGGTCCCGTCTGACCTCAGCCACGCTGTGCTTCTGCTTCCAATATTGCATCAGCTTTAGAACATTCGGTCGTGCTGAACTATTAATTCACGATAACGTTTATTACAGTATTGGTTTGATGCTAATTATTTTGACTCCTAAAGCATTCGGGGTGCAAGGGATCAGCACGCCACACAAAACCACCCAGCGCTTCCTCTCCAGCCTGCCTGCTCCTCCACCCTACGCACTTTCGGGTGCTTCCCACACGTTCAGCACCCAATTCCTGTCCCTCTCCCCCTAAAACACCACCTGCCCCTCCGCAGTGGCGCCCACCCAGGGCGGCCCCGAGGCCGGGAGAGGAGAAGGGAGTGAGAAGAAGGCAGAAAGCGGAACTGAACAGCGGCAGGGGTCCCGCAGTGCGCAGCCCTCCGCCGGGGCGCGGCAGAGCTGCAGGCAGCCAGAGCCAGCCCAGCCCCAGGCTTTAGTGCAGGGACGCCACGCGGCCAGCGCGGGCTCGCTGATCCAGCCAATCACAGCTGGGAGAGCTGCCCACCCTGGCCAATCAGCGAGCCCCTGGCTTAAGCCGCGCCGAGTGCCGCCGCATGGGCCGCGCAGTGCGAGGTGCGGGGGTGCCATGTCCGACTGGGATGCGAGCGGCCACGACGACGCCGGAGCGCAGGCCCAGTCGCCATTTTCTCTGACCGTCAGCGCCTCGGGTCTGTGCCAGCCGCCGGTGATCTCTTCGCAGAGTCGCGCCCCCGTTGGGAGCGGCGGGCAACGGCGGAGCGCTGAGTGGCGGTGGGATGATCCGAAGCCTCAGGGCGCGAAGGGCTCCGGTGGCCCGGGGCTGGGGGTGCGGCAGCGATCACCCCGAGCTGCCGCCGGCCAAGCTGAGGACGCCGCAGAGCCCCTCTGCTTCCACCTAGATAACGCCTTGGTCGGGGCTCTCATAGGTAATAACGGCTGCGCTCCCCTGCTCCCCAGAGTGCTAATTAGTGGGTGGGGGAGGAGGAGGAGGAGGAGGAAAGGACTGGGCCGCAAGGAGGTTTGTTGGATTGGGCCTCTGTGGGCCGAGGAGGTGCATGGCTGCCTGGTGTCTGCCTGGCTGCGGAAGGGCCCCAGCGGCTACCTCTCTCTTCCCCGGGGATGGCAGGATGCTTTTGCAGGGTGCTGGCTGGAGTCTGGATAGTGGAGCTCGTCCAGTTGCCAGGGAAGTTGGATTCTCTTCCCTGCAGTAGTTGGGTGGATGTCTTTTTGTCACGGCTACAGGCTGCCGGTGGGCTGAAGCCCTTCTTTAGTCAGGTGGCTCTTTCTTCAGCTGCTTTTGCTGCTCCATCTCTTCAAGCGAGCTGCCTGCTCTCCTCCCCAGACTTTGAGTTCGGTTAGTTGCCAAAAGTATTACCTGTATTTTCCAGCGGTTTTGTGTGACAGGTTATTATTTATGGATGTATACACTCGTGGCTCTTAGCCTCATCTAGTGGAGGATTCCCTTGCTCACTGCAGGGGGGATAGGACCGGATGGTTTTTGGAGGGCCATTCCTACCCAAACCATCCTATGAAGGTCTTGGGACCGCTGGTAACTTAGAAATTGCTGTGTGTAGTTTTTTTTGTTTGGCCTGAGTCTTTTTAATACCTGCAATGTATCTTTATAACAGGTCGGGGTGGAGCTAAAATAAGAGAACTGGAGGAATCTACAGGTTCTAGAATAAAGGTACCATGTGCTATGTGTCATCAAGGCCTGGGCTCTGTTTGGAACATACTTGAGTTTGCTTCCATGCAAACCAGTTAGCTGTAGCAAGTTGAAGGGTTTTGCAGCAGCTGCTCTGATCCTACTGCTCTGCAAGAACTGACACAAAGGAAGTGGAATTGAGGGTACAACTTTAACGATATGTGAAAGCAGGAAAAGCTTACTGATTCTCTTTTTTCACTTGGGGTATGCATTTATTTCCCCTTCTTTTAGTAAGGGGATTAAAGGACCCTTTCCTGGAAAGAGAAGTTAAAATCCAGGGGGAAAAAAAAAAAAAAGCTAATCAGAGATTGCTGTCAGTATGTATGTAGTTTTATTTATTTGTCTTTGCAGTAATAAAACAAAAGGAAAAAAAACTCAGTAGGGTTTAATGAATACAGGTTACAAAGGGGGCCTGTGAAACCGAAGTGAAGATTTTTGGCAGCACTGCTGTGCAAAACAAAGCCAAGATATTGATTGATGATGCTGTTACAAGATCTGGACAAAACTACCTTAGAAGTGGAAGTGAAAAAGGTAAGAAATGTTTGTTTTGGAGGGGGGGGAAAAAAAAAAATCTTTCCATACATTTGGTAGTTTGCTGGGATGCTTTCATATTATTTTACCAAAGTGAATTAACATTCACCTTGTCCTTGAGCAATAGCATAGCTCCTTAAAACAGAAGAGAGTTTGCTTTTGGGGAAAAAAAAAATAATCTTTCCATATATTTGGTAGTTTGCTGGGATGTTTCTATATTATTTTACCAAAGTGAATTAACATTCACCTTGTTCTTGAGCAATAGCATAGCTCCTTAAAACAGAAATATCTAGATAACTACGAACAGCTTGCTGTCCTCAAAGTGCCAGACTTCTGTGAAGTTCTGTTCCTTTGTGGTTTTCAGCCATTTTAACGGATACAGAATGTTTTATTGTGTGGTTTCTTGTGTTATCAATCTTATTCCCCCCAATTGCAAATAAGTAGTGGTTCTAGTTCGTGCTTTAGTGTAGTATCTGTGGAGTATTAAAATGCACAAAGCTTTCATAAATGTAGGGTATAAAGCAAAAGTACTGATTACAGCGTGGGCAGCACTGACTGCTCACTGCTTTTGTGAGAAGTTACATTTAAGATTTGCTCTTGCACATCACACCCCACTTTTCTGGGCTTTATTATGTTAATTTAGCTCCTTACCTGGATGTGTAAGTAGTGATGGCATGCTGAAATGCTGCTGAAGTTATTGGTGTTATCTGGAATGTGCTCTTCTGCTTTCTGCAGAGGCAAACAAAACCTGTAGTGTTGTGATCAAGGGAGGTTGTCCTGCCCTTCCACTCTGCCTTAGTGAGGACCCACCTGGAATATTGCATCTAGTTCTGGGCTCCCCAGTTCAAGAGGGACAGGGATCTACTGGAAAGAGTGCAAGGAAGGGCTACAAGGATGCCAAAGTGACTGAAGCACTGCTGAGAGCCCTGGGGCTGGTTAGTCTGGAGAGAAGACCGAGAGGGGATCTAATAAATGTATATAAATAGATGAAGCCTCGGGATCAAGAAGGAAGGGACAACCTCTTTTCATTTATGCCCTGTGATAGGACAAGGGGTGGTGAATGTAAACTACAGCACAGGAAGCTCTTCCTTATGTTGAGGTGGAACTTCTTTACTGTAAGGGTCGAGGAGCACTGGAACTTCCCAGAGAGTTTGTAGAGTTTCCTTTGGAGACGTCCAAGTCCTATCTGCATACGTTCCTGTGCGACCTGTGCTAGATTTTGTGGCTCTGCTCAGGCAAGGGGGTTGGACTCGATGATCTATGGAGGTCCTTTGCAACATAGAAAGGCTGTAAATTCAAACATGGATGATCTATCGAGGTCCTAACATCCTGTGATCAGGAAGAAGGGATCTTAGAGTTGTGTTCAAGCATTACAGGAAGTAATGGAGTAGTAGGTTTTGATTTCAAAAGTGTTCGAGAAGTAGGACGAGTGTGTTTCAAGAGGCTAGAAATAGTTAACACTTAGGATGTGTAACATGTGTTTTCCCCAAGTTTCTTGCTTTTCCACTAATTGTGTTGCCATTTGTATTTTCAGTGTAAAAATCTTTCTTAAGAAATTTCAACTTGTCAAAAAAAAAAATCATAGGTTGTAACTACACTAAGGCTTTATTGTAGTGTCACTGGATGCTTTAGAAGTTAAACCTTGTTCTTTCCTCTGTTAAAAATAAAGCCTTCTGCATATCATTATGGATTCACAAGTTTTTCAGAAGCCTGCTGCACAAAAGCATTATTTATAGCTGGAGGAACAGCATTTCAGAACCTGCCTTTAGTTTAAGTAGCTAAAGATGTTGAACCACTTCTCTTTTTTTTAATCAGAAATGGATTTGTACAGGTCTTAGCAGCGTTTCAGTCTGAGACTTAAGAATGTACATGCATTATGTCTACTAATGATTACTTAAGAAGCTTTAAAATAGAAAATTAAAATAAAGTGGGGTTTTTTTGAGGGGGAGGTTCTCCCCTGCCTTGCAATAGATTCCATCAAGCAGAAGCATTTTGGTGCTAACTTCACAGGAAAAACCTTGGATGTTATCAAGCCTGAAAATAACCCAAAGAAGCCAGGGATTAACTGGGCCTCTGTTCGAGAAAACAGAGCTAAATACGAAGCTATGAAGTGGGCAGGTTAGTTTTAAATGTTTGTTTGTCTGGTACTTGTATTTACATGATAAATCTATGGAATGTTTGTACGTTTTGAATTTTTGCTTTGAAGTGACTGAGTCAGTGAAGTATTTGCAGTGGAATCAACATGGTCATGCAGGACACTGTAGTTGCTGTGTGAGGGTTTAATCTAGCTACTCAGTTGGTATTTTGACCTTTAGAAAGCATTCTTGTTTTCTGCCACAGAATGGTTAGATGCTATAGAAGTTACTTCAGAACTTGGAAGTGTGGGGAAATGGTTCTTTTGCAGATACTTAAGTGTTGGTCTCATCCTTCATTTTTCACATGAAAAATAGTAGTTTTCCAGCACTTTTGAATAGTCTCCTAGTACAAAGTCCCTTCTGGGTTTGGATATTTCCATCTAAAGCTTTAGCAGGCCATGAGGATGATCAGAGGGCTGGAGCACCTGTGCTATGAGGACAGACTGAAAGAGTTGGGGCTGTTCAGTTTGGAGGAGGTTCCCAGGTGACCTTTTTGTGGCCTTCCAGTATCTGAAGGAGGCCTATAAAAAAAGCTGGGGAGGGACTTTTTAGGCTATAAGGGAGTGACAGGACTAGGGGGAATGGAGCAAAGCTGGAGGTGGGGAGATTCAGATTGGATGTAAGGAGGAAGTTCTTCAGCATGAGTGGTGAGGCCCTGGAATGGGTTGCCCAGGGAGGTGGTTGGGGCCACTTCCCTGGAGGTGTTTAAGGCCAGGATGAATGAGGTTGTGGGCAGCCCAATCTAGGGTAGGGTGTCCCTGCGCATGGCAGGGGGGTTGGAACTAGATGATCCTTGTGGTCCCTTCCAACCCTGACTGATTCTGATTCTCCTTAACCTGTAGCATTTCTTGATGACTCAGACTTACTATTTCTGATTAAGGTTTGCCTCCAATTGAGAAAAACTTCTATGAAGAGTCATCAAAGACTGCGTCTATGTCACCAGAAGAAGTGCAACTGTGGCGGTAAGAATCATCTGCTTGGCAAAAATAATCCTTTAAAGCCCAGAAAGAAGGAGATTAAATAGATAGGAGCATCAATACTAGGGTCTTGTAATATTTTTTTGTCTTCTTAGGAACTCTTTTAAGGAATTAAGTAGTAATTAACAGATGAGACATTGCTAGCTGCTTGGAAAATTAACTTTTGGGGATTCACTGCTTCTCTGAAAGTCTTGTGAGAGGCTGTGGAGTCTTTCTCTAGGGACTTTCAAGACCCATCTGGATGTGTTCCTGTGTGACCTGCCCTAGGTGCTCCTTCTTTAGCAGGGGCGATGGACTTGATTTCTGGAGGTCACTTCCAACCCCTTCCAGTCTATAATTCTCTTCTTATCCCACACTCTGCTCGAAGTAAAAAACCTTTTTAGTAAATGGAAATCTTCAGGAGAGTAGAGAACTGGAATGAAGATAAATTACTTATGTGTATAAATACCTCTTAATTGAGGAGAGACTTAGAACCTCAGTTTTGAATGTAAGAGGGGTTTTTTTGTGCATTGCTGTGTTTTGGAGTTTTGTTTGGGTTTGGGTGGGGGTTTTTTGGAGTTTGTCTTACTGACCAGTTCTTTCTTTGTTCTTTGGCTGGGGGTTTTCTGTTTGTTTTTCTGTTTGTTTGTTTTTGGTGGGGTTTTTTGTTTGTGTGTTTGGTTGGGTTTTGGTTTGTTGGTTGTTTTTTTTTTTCTCCTTAAACTCTTCTGTTTTGTATTTTCTAGAGCATCCAGGGAGTTGGGAGCTGAAAAGTATGTTGGGAAAGGTTTTGTCAGAACACAGGATTCTGACAAAAAAAAAAAAAAAGTCTAATCTATTTCTCTGAGTTTTGGGGTTGTCTTTAGGTTAGAAAAAAATTTGTCACGGTTACTTAATTTGGTATAGAATATAATTGAAGTCTGATATGACAGGACTGCAATTGATGTTAATAACCAGCTGCAAATTCAAATTAGTCATTCTTAAGAAAGGATGGTAATTGCTGCCTCCAGGAGAACTGTTTCTATAGTAAGCTTTCTTAAAAGTGAGAAGAATAATTTCATTTGAGGGCTTGAAGTTCATTCAAGTCTCATTCAAGGGCTTGAACTTGGGGTGGTTTTTTTGTGTTGTGTTTTGTTGCTGTTGCTCCAGGAATCTAAAAGAAAATAAATTCAAAGAAAACCAGAAAGGCAGTCTTTTGTATTAGCTCTGCTTTACAGATAATGAGGCTTTACAGCAACTGCACTTGTTCAATTCTGTCCAGGAAAGAAAATAATAACATAATCTGTGACGACTTACAAGAAGGCGAGAAGCGCTGCATTCCCAATCCCGTTTGTACGTTCAAAGATGTATTTGAGCATTACCCTGACATCATGGCTAATATCAGAAAAGTTGGCTTTCAAAAGCCTACACCAATTCAGGTAGTTCTTCGCTTTCCGTGACTCTTCTAACTGAAGCTTAAGAGAAAAAAGCACACTTAACTGTTTAATGGTCTCTGTTAGTCCCAGGCGTGGCCGATCATACTCCAAGGGATTGATCTTATTGGCATAGCGCAGACCGGTACTGGGAAGACGCTAGCGTACTTAATGCCTGGATTCATTCACTTGACTTCACAGCCAGTGTAAGGACTGCTTATACATCTGACTTGTGTACATGTGGAGACACCCTCCTGTCCCTACCTTCCATATGATGGTTTTGTAGTTAAGAAGTTAATACATAGCCTGTGGAGGGAGGGAAAATACAAACCTGCTGGAGCAAGTACCAAATTTGTCACCCTGGCTTCATAGCCTGTGGAGGGAGGGGAAATACAAACCTGGTGGAGCAAGTACCAAATTTGTCACCCTGGCTTCATAGACTGTGGAGGAGGGGAAGTACAAACCTGGTGGAGCAAGTACCAAGTTTGTCACCCTGGATTCATAGACTATGGAGAGGGGAAAATACAAACCTGGTGGAACAAGTACCAGATTTGTCACCTTGGATTCATAGACTGTGGAGGGGGGGGAAATACAAACCAAGTGGAGCAAGTACCAAATTTGTCACCCTGGCTTCATAGACTGTGGAGGGAGGGAAAATACAAACGTGGTGGAACAAGTACCAGATTTGTCACCTTGGATTCATAGACTGTGGAGGGGGGGGAAATACAAACCAAGTGGAGCAAGTACCAAATTTGTCACCCTGGCTTCATAGACTGTGGAGGGAGGGAAAATACAAACGTGGTGGAACAAGTTACCACATTTGTCATCCCGGATTCATAGACTGTGGAGAGGGGAAAATACAAACCAAGTGGAACAAGTACCACATTTCTCACCTGGGATTCTGTTGGTAGCAGTGTACTGAGACAGTGTAAAACAGTATAGAAGTAGCTTGTCAGATGTGATTGACTTTCCTAGCCTTACATACCCACGTTCTAAAGGTGCTCTATTGCAGGTCCAAAAATGAGCGTGGGGGTCCAGGAATGTTAGTCCTTGCTCCTACTCGAGAGCTGGCACTTCAAGTAGAGGCAGAGTGTTCCAAGTATGCATACAAAGGAATTAAAAGGTAATCTTGCTTCTCGCTTGCTTGTTAAGTCTTTGTTCTTTATTGTGTTGGTTTGTTGTTTTTTTTCCTACCACTTTTGGCTTTATTTACCTGCTAGAGTAATTGCATGTGCAAGGAGAGCAGGGGAAGGTAATAAATGCAGAGCTGAGTTTTTCCTCATTTGTAGCATATCTGTTATGACTCCTTTTGTGGTGAAAAAAGTCTGTTTCTTATATAATTCATAGAATACACTGGTTGGAATGGACCTCTAAAGGTCATCTAGTCAGCAGGGGTATCCTCAACTAGATCAGGTTGCCCACAGCCCTGTCAAGCCTCACCTTGAATATCTCCAGGGATATGGGGCTTCGTCTATCTCCCTGGGCAACCTGTTCCAGTGTACCACCACCTTCATAGTGCACAATTTGTTCCTAACACCCAATGTAAATCTGCTCTTCTCTAGTTTGAAGCCGTTGCCCCTTGTCCTATCACTACATGCCTTTAGAAACAGTCTCTCTGTAGCCTTCTTGGTAGTTCCAGGTGATTTTTTTTAAAATGAAGCAAGGTGATGGCATTTTGCTGAATAAAGATTGTCATCAGCTCCACCTTAATACACATTTTCTTTTTCAGTGTTTGCATATATGGTGGTGGGGACCGAAAAGGACAGATAAACGTGGTGACCAAAGGTGTGGACATTGTCATTGCTACTCCTGGCAGGCTGAATGATCTTCAGATGAATAACTTCATTAATTTGAAAAGCATAACTTACTTGGCAAGTAGCTGATAAGGAATGAGTAGTACAACAGATGGGAAATGATTGACTTTGTGTGAATTTAAGCTTTAGTGGCTATTTTTGTTCTCTTGTTTTGCCTTGGTTTGTTTCTTTGGTTGGTTTTTTTTTTGGTTGGATGCTTGTGGGTTTGGTTTGCTTTTGTTGGTTTTGTTTTGCCTTTCTTTTTGTTTTAATTCTGTGCTTAGTTCTAGGCACCAACCAAATTGTTAAAACAAACTGCTGTTTCTTCTTCTTTGACTTTCAGTGCTCTTAAAAGTACTGTGGATTTACTTAGTGATACATTTGTGGGTAGAGTAACTAAAAAAGTTTCCAGGAAGGTGTGGGGGTGAAATAAAACTGGGGGGAGGTTTTACAGGACATTGTGGGGTGGGTTCTGCAATTAAAATTATGACTGAAAGGATCTAGTATGGAATGTATTGCTGAAATTCTGCTCTGGTCAGGTTTTAGATGAGGCTGACAGAATGTTGGATATGGGATTTGAACCTCAGATAATGAAGATCCTAATAGATGTGCGGCCTGACAGACAAACGATCATGACAAGGTGTGTAAGCATAACAGTGCATGAACCCTGGAAACATCAGGTTGTTGAACAAGTTCCCTTCGAAACAAATGTGTCACTTTTAATAAACTTACACTAGCTTTAGTGGAAACAGCATCAGTTTCCTTTCTAATTTTCTGTCTGGTCAGTTCTAATGAGTCATTTGACAGTTTTATTTTCACTTCATGTCCCTCTTCCAGTGATTTACATGAAGTATAAAACCAGCAGAGTTCTTCCCCCAAAAATGGAAAGTGTCCTGGGAGTGCTAGATTTTGTTAGATCAATTTGAAATTCCAACTTTCACTGCTCCACCTGGGACCAAAAATGTATCCCAACCTTTTCATCAGTATCTGTGCTAGTCTGTACCTGGATTAATTTTGAAATAATGCAGTTTTTTTAGAGCTTGACAATAGGTATCAAAAATGCTTGTTTGAATATTCATATTCTAGTTGGAGGTGTCCCTGCCTATGGTGGAAGGTTGGAACTGGATGAGCTTTGAGCTCCCTTCCAGCATGGTTCTATTTTATAGGGAGGTTGTAGCCAGGTGAGGGTTGGTCTCTTCTCCCAGGCAACCAGCAACAGAACGAGGGGACATAGTCTCAAGTTGTGCCAGGGGAGGTATAAGTTCTTCCTAGAGAGAGTGATTGGCATTGGAATGGGCTGCCCAGGGAGGTGGTGGAGTCTCCATCCCTGGAGGTGTTCAAGAAAAGACTGGATGGGGCACTTAGTGCCATTGAATAGGGCTGGGTGCTAGGTTGGACTGGAAGATCTTGGAGCTCTCTTCCAACCTGGCTTGTTCTCTTCTGTTCTATTCTATATTGGAGCTATTGGTTTGGGATGAAACCAGACTAGAAACTCATTAGGTATCACTGAACTACTGAATTTAGAAACAAGTTCTTTACTATGAGGGTAGTGGAACACTGGAACAGTTTAAAGTAGTTGAGGCCCCAGCCCTTGAGATATTCAAGGTGAGGCTCAACAGGGCTCAGGGCAGCCTGGTCTAGTTGAGGATGCCGCTGCCTATGCAGGGGGTTGGACTAGATGACCTTTGCAGATTCCTTCCAACCCAAACCATTCTGTGGTTCTAAACTCACTTTTTTGCTTCATTAGGAAAGCTGCATAACTGTTGCCTGTACTTTAACTTTTACCCTTAATGCTTGAGTGGTCTCTGCTAATAACTTGTGAACTCTCTAAATGTTATATAAGACCACTACTGTTTTTACATGCTGAAGCATTTCACTGGCATGTAAAAACCACCAAAAGACTGATGAAACTAAGGAAATTTTAAAAGATTTTGCACTCTGTTCTCATGTTTGTCTTCCTCTTTGCTTCCTCTTTCAGTGCTACTTGGCCCAGTGGTGTTCGTCGGCTAGCAAAATCCTATTTGAAGAACCCAATGATTGTGTATGTTGGGACTCTGGACTTAGCAGTAAGTTGTTCTGTTGGTCTGTTTGTTTGGCTTGTTTTAATTTTGGAAAAGAATCCACAGTAAAACCAGGAAATATTTTGCTTGCCACTATAATTTTTTGCAGAGGGGAGAACTCATCACCCTCTACAACTACTTCAAAGGAGGTTGGAGCAGGTGGGGATCAGTCTTTTCTCACATGCAGCAAGTGACAGGACAGGAGGAAATGGCCTCAAATGGTGTCAGGGGAGGTTCAGGTTGCATATTATGGAAAATTTCCTCCCAGCAAGAGTTACCAGGCTTTGAAAGAGGCTGGACAGGGAAGTGGTGGAGTCACTATCCCTGGAGGTATTTAAAAGACATAAGGACATGGTGCTGTAGGACATGGTTTAGGGTTAGTGGCGTTATGGTGGGATTGCAATCTCTAGGCAAGTGGTTGGACTTGGTCTCGAAAGCCTTTTCCAACCTCAACAGTTCTGTGGTTCTGCATGTAAGTAAATGCACTTAGCTTTAAAATCTTTCCTTCTGGAGTAAAATACATTATTTCTGCCCACCCTCTAAAGCTTAGACATAGGAATACTTATTTCACCTCACTGTCTGTACCCTCTAAATCTCTGCAAATGCAGACTGTTTTCCTAAAGCAACTAGGAAACAGCAACAAAAAAACCCCCTGAATTATTTGAGCTCCGAACCAAAGCACACGTTGACTTTAAAATATTGTTTCATTGTACCACGCTGCTAGGTTATAACAGCATTTTTTCCCCTCTTAATTTCCATATTGTGTTCTGTTTTTTCTCCTCAACATCTCATTTTGCTGTTGAACAGGCAGTAAACACAGTAGAACAGAGAGTTCTTGTCGTGCGTGAGGAGCAAAAGAGAGCTTTGATGGGACGATTCATTGATTCTATGAAGCCAGAAGATAAGGTCATCATTTTTGTGGGGAAAAAAGTCACGTAAGTAATCACTTCCTATTACTACTTCTTTTCATTTTTTTTTCCCTTAACAGAAATACTAGATAGTTTCTTAGTTCACACTAGTAATTAGCAAGTGTTACAGCTCCTGTCAACAATGTGCTAACAGTAGTAGTATATTTATTCATTCATTCATTCCTCCAGCCACCTGGTAGCTTGTGCCCCTTTTAATGTCATTAATGGTGGTGGCAGTTAGGAATTTCACAGAATGAAAGCATATGTTGAGGTTCTTGGGGACACTTTAATCTGATGTGCTGTTTACGTCATTGTGCAGCTGGTGCATACAAGATTGGGGTGGTCATTGTACCATAGCTGAGTTTTTTGAGTGAACAACACAAAAATCATCTGTTACTTCTCTGGAAATGTGTCCAGAGGAGAGCCATGAGGATAATCAGAGGGCTGGAGCACCTCTCCTATGAAGACAGAGAGAGAGTTGGGGTTGTTCAGTCTGAGGAAGAGAAGGCTTATTGTGGCCTTCCAGTGTCTGAAGGGGGCCTACAGAAAGCTGGTGAGGGACTTTTTAGGGTGTCAGGTAGTGATAGGACTGGGGGGAATAGATCCAGGCTATATTGGATAAGACATTAGGAGGAAATTTTTCACTGTGAGGGTGGCAAGACACCGGAACAGGTTGCCCAGGGAGGTGGTGGGTGCCCCATCTTTGGATGTTTTTAAGGCTAGGCTGGATGTGGCTCTGGGCAACCTGGTGTAGTGGAGAGTTTCCCTGCCCATGGCAGGGGGGTTGGAGCTAGAGATCCTTGCAGTCCCTTCCAACCCTGACAATGATTCTATGGTTCTTCATGTTTAAATAAATATGTGAATAGTCCTGTTAAACAGGTGAATAGTCCTGTTTTCATGCTGGCTTTTAATAAATGATCAGCTGACTTTTATCCTTAGGCACACAGTTAGCTTATGTTTTCATGTTGTTATCTTTTTGATCCTATATTTGTGTGTTCTTCCTTTTTTTCCCCCTAATTTGAAGAACCACTGTTTTATTTCACCCTAGAGTTGATGACTTAGCAAGCAACTTTGGTCTCCAAGGAATTCCAGTACAGTCGCTTCATGGTAACAGGGAACAGTACGATCGAGAACAGGCTTTAGATGACTTCAAGAAAGGTATGTTTGTATCAAAGAACTGCTTTGGTTATTTAAAGCTTTTCACATCCAGAACTTTGTAAATGCTACATCTCTTTACTGTCATAGAAATGAAAATATTGAAGAGGACTTAATTATAAATTTACCTTGTTACATGGCAGGGGTTTGGAACTGGGTGACCTTCAAGGTTGCTTCCAACCCAAACAATTCTATGCTTCTAATTTGAGAAAAAAAAAAATCAAACATGAACAGACTGCTCTCCAATAAAATTTGGAGTATCTAAGAGTTAAATAATGTAAAGTAAGGCTTATTTTTTGTATCTCTGTGGAGAAGTGAATATTGTATTAGTCTGCAAAACAGTAAATTTAAATGTCAAATGATGGTGCTTTCAGTGAAGCAGTTCTGCTCTTGGTGGTGCCAGTAGGGTTATACTCTGGGTTTATGAGATGCCATGCTAGTAAAACAGAGTAGTCATAGAATCACAGAATGATGGGTGTTGAAAGAGACCTCTGCAGTTCAGCCCCTCCACCAAAACAGGATCACCTAGGGTAGGCCACAGAGAAACACATCTGGGTGGGTTCTGGAAATCTCCAATGAAGCAGTCTTGTGATAAGAAAGCCAATTGAGAATACAGCTGTTGAAATTTCTTTTCAGACTTTCTATACCATCCATAATTTTTTTCTCTTGCTTCTGCACTCTATTTTTCTACTTGTGAAGCACAAATAATAGTAAAATGTCATTTTGAGTGCTTACTGAGCACTCAAACTGACGTTCACCGGGCGTATTTTTCCTTTGTGTTAAGTGCGCTGTATGCTGGAAAATTGTCAGACTGGAGTATGCTTTCTATTTATTCCATTTCTATTTCTTCCATTCCCTCTCTGCTGTGCTTCTTTTAGGCAAAGTCAAAATACTGGTAGCTACTGACTTAGCATCCCGTGGCCTCGATGTGCATGATATAACTCATGTCTTTAACTTTGACTTCCCTCGCAACATTGAAGAGTATGTTCACAGAATAGGTCGTACTGGAAGAGCTGGGTAAGTGCTGACAAGAAAACAGTCATCTGTTGGGAATGTTTTATACATGGCAGAGGTGGTTGTGATTTTGGTTTGGTTTTGTTTGTTTGGTTCGGGTTTTTTTTACATCCAGAAAAAGCTGCAGGGGATGTGGAATTGGGAGCGAAGGCTCCAGAAACTGTCATATAATTGTTTTGATTGGGAAGGGCCCCTAAGGTCATCAAGTCCAACCATCAACCCAACACCACCATGGTCATTAAATTATGTCCTGAAGTGCCATGCCTATGTGTTCTTTAAACTTTTCCAGTTCAGTGCAGTCTTGTAGTCTGATTTCAGTACAAATAACATCATGTGCATGGGAACCAGTTCCATTTGCACGCTGATTTCCAGGCATGTCTGTACAGTGAACTGGAAACTAATGATCAATCCCATTAGTAAAACTGTATACTCAATTACAGTGCCAGTCTACTGCAAGAGAGCAAAAGTGTTTTCATCATGTAGAAGACCAGCACCCTCTACAGTACATAAATTGCACACTGATAACATTTATAGAATCATGGCATTGCTTACTTTGGAAAAGACCTCTAAGATCAAGTCCACCCTTCAACCTAACACCATCATGTCCATTAAACCATGTCCCAAAGTGCCATGGCCACACATTTCTTGAACACCTACATAACATCAAGGTAATTTTACATATATCTGCTATCAAAGTATGGTTTAGGTAATTACATTTTTTAATTACTATGTTAAATGTAAGGCAAGCAAATTTTTCACTTCCCATCCACTTCAATGAAGTAACAGGAAATGAGGCATATTTGAAAATGAGTTTAAATGTGGAGGTAAAAATACCAGTTCAAAACAACTTCCGTGCAGCTGTTGTGGAATGTTACTTTCTAGTTTGTCTCTTCATGAGTTATTTAGTTCCCAGACAGCCCGCAGAAGAAAAAAATACACCTAAATTCCAAGTTTTCAGCCTATCATAATGGTGTAGCTTGCTATTAGGACTTTTGAGTGCTGCTTTCCCAGCTTAACACAAGCATGAATTTTTTTTTTTTCCTTGTGTGTGTGTTTATTTTCACTGTTACAGGAATGTATGTCTCTTCATACTTAAATGTGTTGTCTTTATGCTAGGTTTATTGTTCACAAGTCTAAACTAGTTATGCCCTTGCTCCGTCTGGGCTGAACTGCTAAGTGCTGAGCTTTGTGAGAAGATGCTTTCTGTCATGCATAGTATACTCAGTGCTCAGTACTAAATACTTGAGCCAGTCTTTTCTACCAGTTCAATAATATTGGCTGTAGTGCAAGTTACTGTTGTGTAGGTGGGTAGGAAAAGCCTGTCAGCAGTTCTGTTGAAGATCACCACTTGTCTCATTCCTTGTTTAGACGTACTGGGGTGGCGCTAACACTTGTCACTGAGAATGATTGGAGGGTTGCATCTGAGCTGATTGAAATTCTGGAAAGAGCAAAGCAAGTAAGAATACATTTTACTGGGTAAGGTTTATATTGGTTCTGGGTTACATGAAATGGTTCATGAAGGTTTAAGCCTGCTTAGGTCTTGCTCAATGAGTGTTTTTACTGTCTGAAGTAAAAAAAGGGGTTCTTAAATCCCCTCTTGTCCTGGATATCCTTAGCTGCATTTTGCTTTACAGTTCAGTCCCATTAAAGATCTGGAAACTTGGGTGAAAGGCTTCCAGGTTCGAAGGAAAACTAACTTATATATACACACACATACATAACCAGAATTTCTGATAAGATGCTTTTGTGACCTCTCAGTGGTGGGAAACCTGTCTGCTTTCTCCTGCTCTTCTTGTCTTCTAGCTTTGTTTTGTCCACTTAAGAACCCTTTCTGTGGCAACATCCTGTTTACAGAATCATAGGAAGGTAGGCATAGGAAGGGATCTCCAGGGTCCTCACCTAGTCTAATGCACCTGCTAAAGCAGGTTTGCCTAGAGGAGGTTGCACAGGAATGTGCCCAGGCAGGTTTAAAAACTCTCAGAGAAAGGGACCCTGCAACCTCTCTGGGCAGCCTGCTCTAGTGCTCTGGCACCCTCAGAGGAAAGAAGTTTAAGGAAGGGAATGTTTAGGTGGGGCATCCTGTGCTCTGGCCTATGCCCACTGCCCCTTGTTCTATCACTGGACCACTGAAAACCCAGCTCCATCCTCTTGACCTGTACCCTTTAGATATTGATCAGCATTGATAAGATTGTCTCTCAGCATCTTCTCTTGAGAAAGATGATAAAGTCTCTTTACTGTCCCTGTAGCCCTATATTAAGACTCTCTCCAGCAATTCCCTGTCTCTCTTGAACTGGGGAGCCCAGAACTGAACACAGTACTCCAGATGAGGCCTTACTAAGGCAGAGTAGAGGGAAAAGAAAACCTCCCTCAACCTGCTTGCTGTGTTTTCGTAATGTGTCCCAGGATACCATTGGCCTTCATGGCCACGAGGACACCTTGCTGGCTGGTTATGCACTTGTCCACCAGCTCCCCTTGGTCCTTCTCTGCAGAACTGTACTTCAGTGGATCATCCCCTCCCCAGTTCTGGTGCAGGGGGTTATTCCTCCCAAAGTGCAGGACTCTGCACTTGCCCTTGTCAAACTTCGTTATCCTCTGCCTAACCATCCGGCTTGTGCAGGTCTGTGAATGGTAGCACAGCCTGCCTGGGAGTCAAACACTCCTACCACTTCTGTATCATTACCAAAGATAACTTTTGTATCGTTGAAGTACCACAGTTTCTCTTCAGAGGCTCTCAAAATTTACAAAAGCAATTTAGTATCCACCCATCATACTAGTGTAACTTTGTAGTCACTGAAAAGTGGAGCTTCTCTGAAATGCAGATGTTCTAATCTGGTTGTATGTCAACATCAGATGTGGCGATCCAGGGAGGCTGTCAGTTATTTTTCAGTGTATTTCAGCGCGCTGATAGAATCATTAAGGTTGGAAAAGACCCCACGCCTGAGTCCAACCCAGCTACTATGACCAGTAAACTATATCCTGAAGCACCACACCTACATGCTTCTTGAACACCTCCAGGAATGGTGACTCCACCACCTCCCTGAGGAAAACATTTTGCTCTGCAGATAGGTTTCTCTCTACAGAAAAGGCAATCTGCAAAGTGACAGGGACCAGATATGTAACAAAATCAAGCTTGGGAACATGCAAATTGTTGTAAAGCAGAGCCTAAAAGCTAAGAGCTAATAACTACTGAGCTTATTCCTGTGCTATTTTCTTGCCAGGTAGTTCCCAGGGAGCTTATTGCTATGGCAGAAAGATACAAACAATTTCAAATCAGGAAAGAAACTGAAAAGGGTATAGGAAGACCTCAGAAGAAGTCACCACATCAGCTGTAATCTCTTGAAGTTAAATTTTAAAAGTAAGTGGCTTCAGTGTTAGAATCCATAGGCTTGAGTTTGGAAGTTTCTTTTATTGGTTGATTTGTTTTCTGTGCCTCTCCCCTTTAAGGAAAATCATAGTATCATTTTGGTTGGAAAAGACCTTCAAAATGATAGAGTCCTACTGTTCTCTGACTCTGCCAAGGCTGATACATAACAGTGTCCCTCAGCCATTGTGCGTCTTGGAAACACTTCCCAGGAATGGAGATTCAGCCACCTCCCCCTGGGAAGCCTGTTTTGAGATCCCTTTCAGGGAAATATTTTCTAATATCCAATCTAAACCTTCCCTGGTGCAACTTCGAGGCCATTTCCTCTCATCACTTGTCACTGGGGAGAAGAGACCAACCTCATTCCAACCTCCTTTCATGGAGCAATGAGGTCCCCCCTCAGCCTCCTTTTCTCCAATTTAAAACCCCCAATTCCCTCAGCCACCTCTCCTAAGACCTGTTCTTCAGACCCTATCCTCTTTAAGAATGTGGTTTAGAGAAGAAAATTGGATTGACTTTATCTAGAAATCTAGTTTTTGTGCTTTGATGCTATTTTCACTTAGGAACAATTTAATATTGTGATTTTCTCTTGTGTGACATGCACAGCTTCTACAGCTATTACTCGCTGGTTAAAAAAAAAAAGTATTATGGGTTTGGTGATGATCTTTTGTTTAATGAAATGCAGTGTTAAGACTATAAAATTATTTTTCCTTTTATTTTCAGAGTGCTGGATTAGTGAATGTAAGCAATGTTTGCTCTGCATGGCATGAAAGTACTGTAGCTTGGCACTGATAGGCCACATCTGCTGGTGGCATGCAGAAGCATTTCCAAGGATAACTTAAGTCATTTGAGAACTGCTTTGTTTGCAGTAACTGACGTTTGCTGAAGCAAGTTGTGGGTTTTGTTTGGTTTGTTGTTGGTT
This sequence comes from Psilopogon haemacephalus, assembly GCA_013396835.1. NCBI lineage: Eukaryota > Metazoa > Chordata > Aves > Piciformes > Megalaimidae > Psilopogon > Psilopogon haemacephalus. The sequence goes on from VWZI01014539.1 coordinate 599,058, forward strand.
TGGGGTTTTTTCGAAGCTTAAGGTTGAAAGTTATTTTTGTGAAGACTTTTGTCTCAGGCCTCTTGTGCGTTTCCTCCTTGTGGAAGAGACCACAGGCTAACTGGGGAAAAAAAAATATCTCTTGTTCTTCTAAATGATTCTTTTTTTTAGCCTATGAAAGTAAAAGAGTTTGCTAGAGCAATGTTTTTAAAAAGTCATAAAGAAAATATACATTTGAAGGTCTGTTTTTTCTTTCTTTCTTGAAAAGTTGATTGAAGTCTGGATATCAGCTTCTGTCACATGGACTGCTATGATACTGGGGTATGTTCTTACTCTTTGGAAGTCATCTGGGAAGGAGCTGTTCTTTCATTTGCTGTTTAGTCAGAGCTTGTGTTTACTTGTGTCACTCAACAAAATGCCAAACTAATAAACTGAATCTAGCGAGGTGAGAATACTTTAGTGAAAAGTATTCTCTGCATGTTGTTCTGGCCTTCCCTCTTTCACTTGCTCACAAATTGAGGTGAACTCTCGGCATTACTGAACTTTGCAGGTTATTTGCCCTCAAACTGTAGGCTAAAAATACATACTTCCCTTGGCTGCTTTCAGACAAAGCAAAAGGTGTAGTTAGTTCCAGCACAGTGCTTCTCAAATGCCATGTACTTACCACCTGCACCACATTAGTAGCAGGAAATATGTTTAATGGAATAGAAAATAATACCAAGGTAAATATAAATACAGGCATGAGGAGAAGCAGAAAGAGACCCAAGCAGGAGCCTCCCTTCTCAGCAAACTTTACCCTTTATGCAACTTTGTCCTAGTGTTCTTGATTATTTTTTTCCATTCTGTAGTAACAGGCTGTTGAGGAATAGTTTAAGATGCAGAAGTTCTGATTTTAAATGAGGCAGTTCCTGTAAATGATTTTTAAGATGTCTCCTGAAATATTGGGAATCCGTTGTTCCACTCATAGTTTATTTGTCTTGAAAGGAAATCGCTGCTCGCTTTATCCTCTAGGCCAAGCAAGTTGTATTGGGGAATAAAAAAGTGTGGCAGGTGAGACCTTTGCAAGCAATCCAGGAAATGTTTCAGGAACCTCTGAAAGCAGTGCTCCAGGCCTCCCACAGGCCAGTCAGTGTCATTTGGCCACTTGGTACACGAGTGGAAAAAGGCAGTTTTGACATAATAAGAACAAATTTTCTCCAGCTTTTCTGGATATTTCATTTTAAGTCTCTCTAGGAGATACTTCAGAAGCTTAAGACAAGCTTTCCTGTTAAAGAAATAAGAATTTATTAGGTACTTCCTACATAGCTCTAAATATGCATTTGAAGCATTTAAGTGCACAGTGTTTATGATAGCATAAAAACATCGTTACTGCTAATAGAATTAACATTTTCAGAATCTTTGCTTAGAAAAGACCTTCAGGGTGATTGAGTCCAACCTTTCTCTAACTCTACCAAGGCTGGTGCTATATCATGTCCCTCAGCACCACATCTCTGCCTCTTTGGAACACCTCTAGGGCTGGAGATTCAACCACCTCCCTAGCTAGCCTCTTCCAGTCTTTGAGAACCCTTGCAGGGAAGAAGTTTCTCCTGATAGCCTATCTACATCTCCCCTGGCACACCTTGAAGCTATTTCATAGAATCATAGAATGGTTTAGGTAGGAAGAGACCTCAAAGATCATCCAGTTCCAACCCCCCTGGGCCATAGGCAGGGACACATCCCACTAGAACAGGTCGCTCAAGGCCTCATCCAACCTGGCCTTGAACACCTCCAGGGAGGGAGCAGCCACAACCTCCCTGGGCAACCTGTGCCAGTGTCTCACCATCCTCACTGTGAAGAACTTCCTCCTCACATCCAGTTTCAATCTCCCCTCTGCCAGTTTAAACCCATTACCCCTCGTCCTGTCATAACAAGACCTTGTGAATAGTCCCTCCTGTAGCCCCCTTCAGATACCGGAAGGCTATTATAAAGTCTCCTCCAAGCCTTCTCTTCTCCAGGCTGAAAAGCTCCAACTCTCTCAGCCTGTCCTCATGGCAGAGGTGCTCCAGCCCTCTGATTATCTTTGTGGCTCTCCTCTGGACTCTCCAACAGTTCCACATACTTCTATTTATCTTCATTCTTTCTCCCAATAGAAGACCCTCATCTTGTGCCATCCTCCTTTCAGGGAGAGGTAGAGACTGAGAAGTTTTCCCCTCAGCCTTCTCCAGGTGAACACCCCCAGTTCCCTCTACTGCTCTCACTAGCCCTGTTCTCCAGACCCTTCGCCAGCTTTATTGCCCTTCTTGGAACACTGTCCAGCCCCTCAAAGTCTTTCTTATAGTGAGGGGCCCAAAACTTAATCCAGTACTCAAGGTGTGTTCACTCTACCCAACTCTTCAGCCTTCCCAGGTCTCTGAAGGGCAGCACTCCTCTCAGATTTGGGTCATCATCACACTGGCAGAGAGCACTCTGCTTAACTTTCTGAAATGTCAGCCTGGAGCAGTCCTGTTGCAGTGCTTAGCCTACCTCACCAAGGCTTCAATTAAAATACTGACAGGAAATAACTGACCTGCAGCACTTTACTCCATCAGATTCACAACAGGTCTTTGTGTTGCCGTGGTTGGTCATCATCAGCTTCTCAATATGGGAGAAAGAGAGTCGCCAGGTATTTCCTGGAGTACAAGATTGTTAAATTGCTGCACAGCTCTAAGCATCTATAACTAAAAAACATAAAGCCTAATCCAGTTCTGCCTCAGTTGCCTGCCCAAAGACAACTGGAACGTTACTAACACAGGACATAGCAAATGTTTTAGATGCTTTGCCATATAGTTAAGGATGTTTGGATTTGCTTTAAGTCTTGCTGCATTTGATGAATATGATTTGGGGAATGAAACTGCTCTCAGCAATATACTGCCTTGGAATTCCTGCTTATCAGCCTTGCTGCCTCACCATTCTGGGCTTGGATTCCAAAATCTTTGGTGGTTTCAGATTCTTTATACAAGCAGAACAGAGTTGTGGAGCAGTTACAGTCACACAAGGCCTTCAAGAGCATTCAGTCCAGCTGTTCCCTAACTCTATCATAGCTGGTGCTAAACTATGTCACTCAGCACCACATCTCTGTGTCTTTTGAACACCTCCAGGGATATGGATTCTGCCACCTCCCTGGGGAGCTTGGTCCAGTGCTTGCAACCGTTTGAATTCAAGCAGTGTTAAGTTTCTTTGCCCAAGTACTGGGTTTGTGAGTTTGTCTGCATTCATAAAGCATTCTTTTTTGTTGTTCTGGTAGTGTTTCTAAAAACAGCACTTGACAAATCCTCTGTTTTTAAACCACCAGGAACTTCACTTCTCTTTATATAATGCAGGTTTGTTTCCTTTGCCTGTTTGGTTGCTGCTCTTTGCATTGAATTTTCGCAGGAAGAGCTTGCCCACTAGAGCAGCAACACTTCCTTTGTTGTTATTGAGGTAGATGTACTAATATTTTTTAAAAAATAACCAAAAAACCACCCCCCCAACAATTTCATGTGCCTGAGTTCCTTTAGATTACATTCTCATTTCCTCAGTTCTCATAACACCCTGATGAGCTGTGGTATTCATACAAACTCATGTCTTGGTGTGACAGTGGTCTGGAGGAAAAAGGAATACCTGCAGGAGCCATAGCAGTGTTCGTTGAGAAATAATATATCTTGCTAGAGAAGTAAAGAGTTTACTTCCTGCAGAAGTCTGTGTGTGTGTGCAGTCTCACCTACAGGGCTGTTCCCTGCCTTTTTGGAAATCTCTTTTTTCTTAGAAAGCAAAGGAGTGAATGTTGCTGTTAAAAGTTTAGCACAGGAGAAATCCATATCCAGGGTGTCTGACCAGGCAGATGTCAGACTGGGGAAGGGTCAGTGCACACCTGGCAAAGCAGTTTTGTCTTTAGGTTTAAGTCCAGGGCAAGCAGCATCACAAATCTGATGTAAGAGGGGTTTTGCTCACCTTTCATCTGCATATATCCATGGTATAGATCTGTACCTGGAAAGCAGCATTCTGAATGGAATCTTAATGCCCTCTTTATAGCACTTGTAAGTGATCAAGTTGTAGAGAAGATATTTCATGACTTGCCTATATTTAACATACCTTTTAGATCCTTTTCTTTTTTGTTTTGTTTGGCTACTAAATAAAGTGGTTTGAGTCTGTAGTCTCTCTTGACTTTTCTTCCCAGCCACTGCTCAATTTTGAGGCCATCTTCTGTGCTGGATGGCCAACCCTGCTGAGCTTCCAAAGTCAAGATGATGTCCACTGAGATATCTGCTGGAGGATGTGTGATCAGAAGAGTTATTGCAGGGCTTCCACGCCTCTTCCTTTTCACAGTTACATCTAGTAACAAAGAAGAAACCGACTTGTGTCTGTATTTATGTATTAAAGCTTCTTTCTTTAAAAAATGTTAAAGTTTTCAGATGAATGAAAAATAATCACAGTAAATGCCTAGGTTCAGTGACTGCCTCTGCACCTACAGGCTTACATAAAACCTGAGGAAGGCCTCTTGAGAAGCTGTCTGAAAGAGGGAGCTCTGCTGGCACTGCTCTTTGCTTGGTGCCCTGTGTCTGCAGAGTCAGAAATACGCTGATGCTCTGCAACCCACTGCTTCACTCTTTGGAGACAGGGAGACCAAAGAGATTGCACCACAAGGTTTCTGAAGGCTTAGGAGAGAAAGAGCAGCCTAAAAGCTGATTTCTGTACAGCCTGACATAAAATACTGGCTTGCTATAAAAGATGTAGGTATGAGTGAAAGCTCTTCCTTTGGCCGCCAGCTCAGCACATGGCACTTTGTACACAGCCAATAAATTCCAAATACACAGGTTGAGCAGGAAGCACCAAGCATGGGCCAGGCCTCCTCACGTTTATTATTTCCATACAGAAAGAGGTGCAAAGGCTTCATCACATCACATGATTAGCTCACACCTATTTGTGGTGGCTTTCAGCACAAGAGCAAACTTGAAATGGGGCACAGGAGGGCCTTCTCTTACAGCTACATTGCCACAGAGACAGTTGACTGGAGAGAGAAATCAGTTTAGCAGCAAGGCTATAACTGGAGTGTTAGCACTACTAGGTGAAGCTCAACCAGTGCTTACCTGGAATGTTTCTAACTTCTCGTTTAATAATTTCCCTTAGTGCATCAAGCATTTTGGAGGCTGATAACTTTTCCTTTTCGTCTAAGAACCTGGAAAAATACCTCTCTAATGGATTTCTTTTGAACTTTAGGTAGTAATAGGCTCCGGTGTCATCACTGTTCTTCAGCTCCAGCCTCCCTACAGGCATCACAAGCATGATGTCAAACTCATTTGGTTCAGATATCTGCAGAGTACAAGAACACAACAGTCAACCCACAACTTGAGTTTTATTCTCTTTAGGCTTTTATGCTTGTGGTTTTGTTTATGACTGCTGTGGTGCACTTCCCATTTCTGGTGGGAAATTCCAGCTTATCCTCATGGATCTGTATTACAAGACTGCTGTGCATTCAAATAGAGAAGAGCAATTTACTGCTAGCAGTTAATGCCCCAGCTTTAGAACTTATTAATTTTTAAGAAGTTTAAGACTCTGAAGCTGTTCCTAGTAAAGCCTACAGATATTAGTCATGCTTTTGCACACAGGAATCAGCTGTGAGGAAGAAAAGTTGCATCACAGAATGACAGAATGGTAGGGGTTGGGAGGGACCTCTGAAGATCATCCAGTCCAACCCTCCTGGCTAGAGCAGGATCACCCGAAGCAAAGAATTGCTATGCTGTAATTGACTTTCATTTTGTGGTGGTTTGTTTTTTTTTTTTCTTTAAATTGTCCCCACGTTCGACTCTTTTTCAGACGGAGTTCGACCAGAAAAATTAAGGTACTATGATTGCACCTGCTTGTGAGGAAGCCTATGAGCTAGAAAAGAGCAGTTGGCCTTTGGTGCAGTGCCACCCCGCTCCCCCTCCGCTGACACTGCTTACCGGCGTGCTCGGCAGGGGCTTGCTGCGACTTTAACGCGAGTCCCGCTCAGGCAGCAGCTCTTACTAAACGCGCGTCCCTTCACCTCGGGCACTCAGCTGTTTTCTAAGGGGCCGCTGTTGATTAACGTAGCAATCATGAAAGGCTTTCCTCGTAGGGAAGGGCCGGCTTGCAGCTGCCGTGCGCAGGGCAGCAGCAACGCGAAGCCGCGAACGCAGCAGCCCGGAGCCCGGCCCGGCCCTGGAAGCCTCGGGCAGAAGAGGCGCTGCCGGGAGCCGGGCAGCGGCCGTTCCGTTTGGCGACCCCACAACCCACCTTGACGCGTTCATAGTAGCTGCCGGTGTTCAGTTGCTTGATGGAGCTGAAACTGCCACCCTGGCTGCGGATGGCCTCGGTCAGCGTTAAGATCACCCCGTTCACCAGCCCCGACGCCTCGGACACTTTCTGGCGGCCCAGGGTGAGCCGCTGCAGCACCTCCTGGAGGCGCAGAGGTCCCGCTGCCGACAGCGAGCGGGGAACGGTTACAGGGGCAGCGGCCGCCCCATCGGGCGTCGCCGCTTGCCTCTGCGCCGTGGGGGCTCTGGCGGCAGGTGTCCTGCCCCGGGGAGCCGGAGGCTCCCTTTCCCCGTTCGGTGCCGA
>VWZI01014539.1:613453-623692 GCA_013396835.1 Psilopogon haemacephalus
TGTGTCTGATGAGCCTGAAGCCCTGCCTGGGGGCTGGTCTGTGTCTGCTGAGCCTGAAGCCCTGCCTGGTGGCTGATCTGTGTCTGATGAGCCTGAAGCCCTGCCTGGGGGCTGGTCTGTGATGCGCCTGAAGCCCTGCCTGGGGGCTGGTCTGTGTCTGCTGCACCTGAAGCCCTGCCTGGGGGCTGATCTGTGTCTGATGCGCCCTTGCCTTTGTCACTGCAGGCTTTGAAGAGGCTGGGTGTGTGTCCCAGCAGCGTTACCAACAAGCAGTTAAGATGAGAGATGCCTTAGAGGATGGAATTGCGACGCTGAAGTCCATTCAGTTCCGCGTCTCCAAATGGGCTCACTTAATACCAGAAGTTCCCATCGGCAGCAGTCGGAGGTCACCTGCCAGGTAAAAGTTACAGCTGGAGCTTTCTGCTCTGACCTGCAGCTGCGTTAGCACACCTGGTTAGTGGTTTCACAGTGTTTGTCTGTCCTTCCTGGAGCTGTCAGTAGAACCACACCGTTGTTAAGGCTGGAAAAGACCTCCAGTGTCCGAGTCCAACCATCATCCCAACGCTGTCGTGCCCAGTGAACTGTGTCCCCAGGTACCATGTCCACATGTTTCTTGAACACCTCCAGGGCTGGTGACTCCACCACCTGCCTGGGCAGCCTGTTCCAGTGCCTGACCACTCTTGCAGGGAAGAAAGTTTTCCTGATCTCCAACCCAGACCTCCCCTAGTGTAACTTGAGGCTGTGTCTTCTCATCCTGCTACTAGTTACCTGGAAGAAGAGGCCAACCCCCACCTCCTTTCAGGGAGCTGTGGAGAGCAGCTCCAAGGTGTTGGAGAGTACTCCAACATTCCAGCTGTATCACCTTCAGGCAACAGACAACTGATGTCTGCCTGCAGAGTACTCCAACATTTCAACTGTATCACCTTCAGGCAACAGACAACTGATGTCTGCCTGCAGAATAAGTGTGAAATTGGTGTTTTAACTGTGCCACGTTGCCTGCAGCTGATGTAGGCTCCCAAAGCGAGGGGGTACTGCAGTGGCCCAGTCAGTCCTTGGTGTCCTTACTGAGAGTGTCATCAAGTGCTAGATCAAGCAGCAGTTAGTTTCAGGCTTGGTGGCAGGTGGTAGCTGCTCTTGTGCACAGCTTCTCTTACCCATCCTTTACCTCACGTTTTTTTTTTTAAATCAGTGACTAAGATCTGTGTGAAGCCTGTGTGACTTGGCCTGTGTGAAAGGTTTCTTGTGAAGCCCTTACCTGTCCCTTCTATCTTGGTCTTCATTTTTCATGAGTTTCAAGAGTTGAGCAGCTCCTCAGCGCACTGAGGAGGTAGCTGGGAGGTGAGCTTGGCTCTGCAGTTCTGGCCTGTGCTGAGGCATTTTCTGGTTTGAGCAGGGTACAGCTGTGAATCCCCCTGACACAAGTGACTCCTACCTACCACTAAACTTCATTCTTGTTTCCCACCAGTGCCTTTGACATCCTTCAATATCCAGAGGCCAACATGGATGTTCTGGCAAGGGCTGTCCCAGAGCCCCTGGCAAAGCTTGCTCAGTGGAGAGAACTGGCAGAGAGACTGAAAATAGAAGGTAAAGTACAAGTGGTGGGATCTGCGTTTTGTAAGGGCTGAGCTGCTTCACTGGTGTTTGATGTTGCTGCTCAGTGAAATGAGACACACATTCTGCCATGGCCCTGTGCATGCTCCTGTGTTCCACTCTGTGGGGTGAGAGCAGGTCCTCGTGTTCACTGCTGCCTTTCTCCTCCTTACCGCTCTGTCAGACCACCCTTTGCTGGGGTGAGAGGAAAAGCCAACCCCCTCCGTCTTTAATTCCTACAACAAATTAGAGTGTGAACTTCTCCCAAAGTAGTGAGGCCCTTTTAGTCTGTGAGGCTGAAAATTGCCTGAGGAGCCTCTGACCACCTCGGTGGTCGTTCTGTTTCCAAGAATGTCCTGTGAGTGACCTGCTGTTTCAGTTGAGCATCCATACCTGATCTCCTTGTTCCCTGATCTTCCACCACAGCTGCTTACGAGTGGTGTGTAGCCAATCAGCAGCAGGAAATAGAAGAAGTACGTCGTGATGAAGCCCTCCAGCTGCCAGAGGACTTGGATTACTTTGCCATCGATGCATCGCTCTCGGCAGAGGTGCGGGAGAAGCTGGACTCGAACCGTCCCCAGACGGTAAGATGTTGGCCCACAGCAGGGTTGAGCAGCAGGGAAATCCTTTCCCTGTCCTCCCAAGGGAGGTGAGGAGGATCAGGGCAAGGAGTGGCCACGGGTTTGGATGCCATTGCTCAGGAGCTGCAGCATGCAGGCTTGCTCTTGGTTAACCTGTTGGTGTTTCCACACGCAGATCGGGGCAGTCAGCCGCATCCCTGGCATCACACCAGCTGCTATCGTCAACCTGCTGAGGTTTGTCAAAACCCATCAGCGGAAGACACAGAAGCCAAAAGCTTCACCTCAGGCTGGCAGGTATTTACCAGGGAAAATGTACTCGCAGCAAGACGGCTTCTCCAGGGCAGATGTCAGCAGAGTTTCTTGAAGAGTAGCCAGAGTGCGTTTGTTAAAACCTCTCCTGCAAGGTCACCTGTGACAGAGGTACCAGCTGGATCCAGAGCAGTTGCAGTTGTGTCTTGTGGCGGTGTCACTGAGTAGGACAAAGATGATGAACATGCAAACGTTAAGTAAATGTTCAGGAACTCAGCACCTGAATGACAGGAGAGGAATTGCTTTGACAGTTCTGCTCGTCTGGAGGATGCCAGATAGTCAGCATCTGTTCTAAAGCACCCTGGACAGGACAGTGTTCTGTCTGAGCTGACTGAGGAATGTTACCCTGCTGACCCCACGGCAGCACAGGACAAGTGGAGCTGGGAATCACCTTCCAGTGACTCGTGTTCCTAGCCAGGCAGTGACTGCCACACTCTGATCCTTTGGACTGGGGTCAGCCTTCAGCAAACACTTGCCTGTGAGAATGTGTGCCATACAAGTTGTTGAACTTAGGAAAGAGACTGAGTGATGTAAACCCTGCATCCTGGGGGAGTGTCTCCTGTAAAATAAAGCTCATCTTGAAACTTGCTGTGGAACTTGGTTGGCCCTCAGCTTCCAGCAGAGCCTTGGCGGTTTCACTGGGACACAAGTGAGCAGAGGAGAGCTGCTGAGGGCAACTGGAGTGACAGCTGGGGCCTAGGGAGGGTGCTGAACCTGCCCCAGGAACCTCTGCCCCTGGAACCTGAGCCCAAGCAGCATGGTGACTAGCACTGACCTGCCCTGTTAGCCCACTGATCAGTGGATGCCCAGTGCAGGAGGACCAGAGGTTTCTCATCACCACTGGTGGTCCTCTTAGAGACTGACAGAACCTGCATCTGATCAAGAGTCATTTAGGGCAGCCCATTGGTCTTGTGCCATCCAGAAACACTCGGCTGAAGCTGTGCTTGCCTGCCTTAGGCAGCAGTCTCTAATGCTGGTCTCGTTTCTGACTGTCCTCTGAAGTGAGTGGGCAAACAGGCTTGGGAACAAGTCCTGTGACAATTAAATTGTAACATCAGGTTGGAGAACACCCTTAAGCTCATCGAGTCCAGCCCTAAAGCACCTATAGATAGATGTTATTTTCAAACCCTGATCCTGGACTTCTTTTTCATATTTGCTCTGGGTGAGTAGGTCTTTTCCTGTCCAGAGAAAGGAGTCAGAGCAAATTCTTTTTGTTAACGGTGACCCTGTCCTGCCCATGTCTCTGACCCAGGAGAATGGGCAGAGCTTGCAGCTGTTTGAGGCACAGCTGCCTGCCTGAGGACACCTTGTTACTAGCTATTGGCTGACACAGGACAGCTTCAGACACGTGGCCTGTAGGTCATCACTGCACATCAGCGGGAGGATGCTGCTACAAGAAAGTTGGGCTACAGTAAGAGCAGTCTTGGGCATCTTCTACCCTGTGCAAGGGTGGTCATGGGCATTGACACCAACCAGCCCTCCCCAAACCTAGCACACAGTGACTTGCCCAAATTCCCTCTCCTGGCCCCAAATGGGCTGGTTTGGTGAAAACCAGAGGTGAAACAACTGCCCCTGCCAGCCTGATGCTCACTGGGAGGTTTTTCAACAGCCCTCAGTAATTCACCTTGCACAAAGATCTGCCAGAGCTCCAGTGACATGTGGGCTGGGGGGAGTATCAGGTAGGTAGCTACCAGCTGAAGGACATGGGCTTACAGCAGGTGCCAGACTTTCATCATGCACAAATGGGTTCTGGAGCACCGCCACCAACCAGGTAAGACCCTTCTCAATCCTCAGGCACAGAAAAAGGGGCACAGTTTCTGGTCCATAATGTCTCCATGCCCAAGGCCCCTTGCCAGAGGCACTGAGCTAGAGCTGCTGCAGTCTCCTCTGGCACTAGTGAGGCAGAGAAGGGCTCTCAGGAGCCATTTGGAGCTTTCAGGTGGCTGTGCAGCAGAAGGCAATCTTGCTGCAGCAGCAGATAGGAGTTCCTACTGCTGGGGGCTCACTCCGGGCAGGACTTTGTCCTCCAGGAGCAGCTGCAAACCAAGGTCCCAGTTTGAGGCCTGTGTCCTCGGGGATCAGTGATGCCTGCCAGACCTAGCTGGGCATAGCTGGTTCACTGGAGTGGAAGAGCAGCCTGGTGAGCTGCCACAGGCTGCCAGCCGTGCCCAGGCTCTTCCTGAGGGTGCTGCACAGGGCTCTGACCAGGAGGTGGCTCTCAGCAGAAGGAAGCTTTCTGTGGCTGGCAGGGACTGGCGGCAGGAAAGTCTGCGGAGCAGGAGGGCTGTGCCCTTCCTCTCTGCTCTGAGGGAGGGAGAGGATCACAGAATGGCAGGGGCTGGAAGTCACTTCTGGAAGTCATCTAGTCCAGCCCCCTGCTAAAGCAGCATCTCCCACAATAGGCAACACAGGAACATGTCCAGGCAAGTTCTGAAAGCGGCCAGGGAAGGAGACTCTGCAGCCTCTCTTGGCAGCCTGTTGCACTGCTCCAGCTTCCTGACAGTAAAGAAGTTTGTCCTCGCCTTTAGATGGCACTTGCTGCCTTCTAGTTTGTGCCCAGTGCCCTTTGTCCTCTCGCTGAGCCTGGAAACAGCCTGGCCCCATCACGGCCACTCCTCAGGGCCAGGAGGATGATGAGGGAACTGGAGCAGCCTTGAGGAGAGGCTGAGAGACCTGGGGCTTGGAGAGGATCTTGCCACCGATGATCGGTGCCGATCTAAAGGGTGGGAGTCATGAGGATGGGGCTGGGCTCTTCTCAGTGGTGCCAGGAGACAGGACAAGGGGCAGCAGGTACAAACTAGGACACAGGAAGCTGCACTTCAATGTAAGGAAAAGCTTTGCTGCGAGGGTGCTGGGGCATTGGAGTAGGCTGCCCGGAGAGGTTGTGGAGTTTCCTTCTCAGCACACTTTCAAAACCTGCCTGGACATGTTCCTGTGTGACCCTGCTTTGGCAGGGGGGTTGGGCTCCCACCCTTACTGGAGGAGGCTTCCAATCCCTGCCACTCTGTGAGTCACAGCTGCACCAAGAAGTGCAGTAGTGCCACATCAACCAGCCTGAAAGCTGGAGCCTGCCACTTCTTCCCCTGCTGCCTTTTGGGTTTGAAAGCCTTGCAAGACTCTGCCTCCTTCACAGGGGATCCTCTGCATTTAGCCCACAGGCAGGGGTAAGCTTGAGCAGTTGCTGTGTCACCTGAGGAGCCCTGCCCAGCTGAGAAGGGGGGGAATCAACATGAGGAGAAGACTTGTGGGTTGAAATGAAATCAAATTTAATGAAACAGCCAAATCAATACCAATGCCAATACAAAGGATGCCAAATTACACCCAGCTGAGAACCAACACAAGGAGAGGAGGACACTTGGTGGGTTTAAATGAAATCGAATTTAACGAAACAGCCAAACTAATGCCAATACAAAAGATGCAACTGAACAAAGCAGCATCAAAATATTTCAAATCCGTTTCTCAATTGCTCTTCTATTTTTCTGGCAAGGAAATTGTTGATATTTTGATTATCTCTGCTGAGCAAATTGTAGCGGGGAATAAAGAAGTGCGGCAGCTTAGAATCTCTCAGGCAAGTATTAAAATCTTCCAGGACCACCCTAAAGCCAACCCCCAGGTTCTCCCTACGCCAGACTTCGTCATTTGGGTTACGGACACAGGTGTGGAAAAAAGAAGTTTTGGCATGGTGCAAAGAGAAGCTTCTCAACCGTTCTGGATATTTCTCTTTAAGCTTCTCTAGAAGATACATCATAAGCTCAAGACAATCTGCCCTGTTAAATAAAACACCAAGAATTTATTAGGTACCTTCTAGGTAGTTCTAAATAGGTCTTGTAGATGTTTTAAGTACACCAGAAGCAATTACCTTTGTATGATTTTCAAGGATCACAGAATCACTTTTTTGTTGAAAAAGGCTTTCAAGGTGATCAAGCCCAACCCTTCTTTAACTCTACTAAGGCTGGTGCTAAATCATGCCACTCAGCACCACATCTCTGCCTGCTGCAAACACCACCAGGCACAGGGATTCCAACATCTCCCTGGGGAGCCTGTTCCAGTCTTTGAGAACTCTTTCATTGATGTTTCTTCTACTATTCAATCTAAACCTCCCCTGATGCAGCTTGAGGCCATTTCCTCTCATCCTACCACTGTTATCCCCCACCAGGTGCAGGACTCTACACTTGCCCTTGTTGATCAGGTTCCCTTCTGCCCAGGTCTCTCTGAAGGGCAGCACTCCTCCCAAGTTTGGATCATGAGCAAACTGGCAGAGAGCACTCTCTGCTTAACATTCTAAAATGTCAGCCTGGAGCAGTCCTGTTGCAGTGCTTAGCTCTGCCTCACCCAAGCTTCAAGTGAAATGCTTGATAGGAAGCACTGACCTGCAGCACTTTGTTCCATCAGATTCACAACAGGTCTTTGTGTTGCCGTGGTTGTTCATCATCAGCTCCTCAATACGGGAGAAAGAGAGTTGCCAGCTATTTCCTAGAGTACAAGATGGTTAAATTGATACACAGATCTAAGTGTCCAGTTAAAAAAAAAAAAAAAAAAAAAAAAATGCAAGCCTAATCCAGTGGCAACCATTAGTTCTGCCTCAACTGCCCACTCAAAGACAACTGGAATGTCCCCAGCACAGGACATAGTGAAAGTGCTGGAGGCTTTGCCATGTAGTTAAGGACATTTGGGTTTGCTTTAACATTAGTCTTAAATCTGAACTTTGCTGCATTTGGGGAGTGAAAACGACTCACTGCAGTCTACTGCCTTGGAATTCCTGCTTAGCAGCCTTGCTGCCTCACCATTCTGGGCTTGGAATTCCCAAATCTTTGGTGGTTTCAGATTCTTTACACAAGCAGAACCGCCAGAACAGAGTCGTGGAGCAGCTATGGTTGCTTTCAAGAGCACTGAGTCCAACTATTCTCTAGCTCTATCATAGCTGGTGCTAAACCATGTCCCTCAGCACCACATCTCTGTGTCTTTTAAAGTCCTCCAGGAGTGGGGATTCTGTCACCTCCCTGGGGAGCCTGCAGCTGTTTGAATTCAAGTTTCATTTGCCCAAGTACTGGGCTTGTGAGTTTCCCTGGGGTAAGGTGACTACTCTAAAAAGCAACAATTGACAAAACCTCCAGCAACTTCTCTCCTCCTCATGTAATGCAGGTCTGTTTCCCTTGCCTGTTTGGTGGCTACTCTCCACAGGAAGAGCTCGCTCAGCAGAGCAGCAACCATTTCTTTGCTGTTGTTGGGGGTGGATGTGCTGACATAAAAAGACAACTGAACCAAATCTGGACACCCTCTTTGTAGCGCTTACAAGCGACCAAGTGGTAGAGAGGATATTTCGTAGCTTGCCTGTATTTGACCTACCTGCAGGCACTAAATAAAGACATTTTCCTACGAAGCTTTCTCTAGTTTTACTTCCCAGCCACTTCTCGATTTTGAGGCCACCCTCTGTGCTGGATGGCCACTTCTGCCGGACTCTCAGAGTCAAGATGATGTCCACTGAGATTTCTGTTGTAGAACCTTCCTCGATGTTTTTAATCAGAAGAGTTATTTTAGGGCTTCCACAGTTCTCCCACTGCACGGTGACATCTAGCAACAAAGAAGAAATCGATTTGTGTCTGTATTTATGTATTAAAACTTCTTCCTTTAAAGAATCTTAAATGCCTGCCTAGGTTCAGTGACTGCCTCTGCACCTACAGGCTTACATAAAACCTGAGGAAGGCCTCTTGAGAAGCTGTCTGAAAGAGGCTCTGCTGGCACTGCTCTTTGCTTGGTGCCCTGTGTCTGCAGAGTCAGAAATACGCTGATGCTCTGCAACCAACTGCTTCACTCTTTGGAGACAGGGAGACCAAAGAGATTGCACCACAAGGTTTCTGAAGGCTTAGGAGAGAAAGAGCAGCCTAAAAGCTGATTTCTGTACAGCCTGACATAAAATACTGGCTTGCTATAAAAGATGTAGGTATGAGTGAAAGCTCTTCCTTTGGCCACCAGCTCAGCACATGGCACTTTGTACACAGCCAATAAATTCCAAATACACAGGTCGAGCAGGAAGCACCAAGCATGGGCCAGGCCTCCTCACGTTCATTATTTCCATACAGAAGGAGGTGCAAAGGCTTCATCACATCACATGATTAGCTCACACCTATTTGTGGTGGCTTTCAGCACAAGAGCAAACTTGAAATGGGGCACAGGAGGGCCTTCTCTTACAGCTACATTGCCACAGAGACAGTTGACTGGAGAAAGAAATCAGTTTAGCAACAAGGCTATAACTGGAGTGTTAGCACTACTAGGTGAAGCTTGCTCAGCCACTACTTACATGGAATGGATTTTTTAATTTTTATTTCAATAATTTTTCTTAGGGTGTTGAGCATTTTGGAGGCTGATAAGATTCCATTCTCTAAACAGTCAGACCCAGACTCTTCCGATGGTTGTTTTTTGAAGCATAGGTTGTAAAAGGCTCCGGAATCATCAGTTTTACTCAGCTGAAGACCTTTTTCATCCATCTCAAGCAGGACCTCAAACTCATTTGGTTCAGATATCTGCAGAGTACAAGAACACAACAGTCAACCTGCAACTTGGGTTTTACTCTCTTTAGGCTTTTGTACTCATTACGGTTTTATCTGTAAGTGCTTTGGACACTCCAGAACAGACTGGCACCCCCTCAGAGCACCTGGACAGGCTGAATCAGTGGGCTAGCTAGAACCTTATCAAGTTCAGCAGGGACAAGGCTAGGGTCTTGCACATAACCCAGGAGTGCAGCTCAGACTGGCATGCACCTGGCTGGAAAGCAGCCCTGTGGAAAGGCACTGTGGTGGTTTAGCAGTTACCTCCCCCACTACCACCCTTTGATATAACCCAGGCTAGGACTCAGATGACTGGAAGTTAAGGAATGAAGCTTTATATTTACAGCAATGCACAATATACAAGCAGATATTTACAATGTATAACAGATATTTACAGTGAGAAGGTAATACAGGAACACCACAGCTCTCCCAGAGATCAAAATCCCTAAGAAGGGTTTCTAACCACCCCTACCACCTTTCCCCCCTTCCCTAATCTTATCTCACCAGCTGCTGATGCAGCAGATAGACGAAGGTAGATGGGCCATGGGGGTTAGCAGCAGAAAACAAGTTGGTGGAATTACTGAGAATCAGCTACAAAAGGCAGGGAAAAGAAGCCATGCAAGGAGCCAGCCACAGCCCAGAGAGGTGTGAAGCAGTCTGAATTATCTATATTTGGGTTACAACTCTTAAGCTAATTTTTCTTTCTCAGTAAAGCTCTGAGTGAAGTAGCATCATCTATTTTCCTCTCTCAGCCTATAGCCCAATTTCTCATTCAAATCCTCCAATTAGTTCAAACCAGCACAGGCACCTGATTGAGGGGTCTTGCTGGATAACAAGCTCAGCATGAGTAAACAGTGTGCTGCAGGGGCAAAGAAAGCCAACAAGGTGCTGGGTTACATCAAGATGGCCTGCAGCAGTGGAAATAACAAAGTCACTGTCCCAACCTATCCAGCACTTCTCAGGCCACACCTGTGGTCCCGCCTGAAGTTTTGGTCCCCACTGCACAAGACAAGATGTGGACAGGCTGCAGAGCATCCAGAGAAGGGCCCTGAGAATGGTCAGAGCACTGGAAGGCCTACCATGAGGAAACTGGGTTGGTTCAGCCTTGAGAAGGTTTAGTGGGGGCTTTATTACCACGGACCAGTGCACAGAGTGGCTACCAGGAGGACGGAGATTCCCTTTTTACAAGGAGTCCCATGGAAAAGACAAGGGGC
>VWZI01014540.1:13574-26692 GCA_013396835.1 Psilopogon haemacephalus
GGGCTGTTCAGTTTGGAGAAGAGGAGGGTCCCAGGTGACCTTATTGTGGCCTTCCAGGATCTGAAGGGGGCCTACAAAAAAATCTGGGGAGGGACTTTTTGGGTTATCAGGTAGTGACAGAGCTAAGGGGAATGGAACAAAGCTGGAGGTGGTGTCGAGGTCTGGGAGACAGAGATTAACATTATCACTGTCCCAAGGAACAAGACCTGTTCTTGTAGATTTCTGTGCTGTGAAATTAGGGTACAAGTGAGACCAGGTATCACCACAAAACTATTTATTAAGGGATAAAGTTGGACAAAACAGTGGGAGAGAGAGAGGAGGGCAGAGAGAGGAGGAACAATGGAGAAATTAGGAGAGGAAAGGAGCAAGGGAGGGAGAAGATCAGAGGTTATATTACCATCAGTCAGAGATGGGGGGTGAGAGAGAGAGGTGTGCGTGGTCCAGGGATGTTGCTTCTGGAGTTGTTCTGGTGGAGTTGTTCTGGTGGAGTTGTTGTTCCTTGAGGTCTTCTTCTGGCAGGCATTTCTCAGGCCTATTTTACACAGTTTTTCCAGTCTCGGTCTTATCGATGTCCAGGTGCAGCCCACCCAGGGATTCCTCCTGTGAATTCTCCTGCCTTAGCAGGGGTCCAGCAGCAGCACCGGGGAGGGCCTCCACCCCCTGCCTGTGCCGCTTACCTGTTCATACCCTGAACACACATATCCCAAAAGCCTTTTCTCTTTGGGGTACCTGACACCAGGCCATGCATATCCTGGACATTCATGCCGGGCAGAAATCCGAGCAAGTCACAAAAAACCCACAGTATTTACATCCTGGAGCATCACCAAAGGTTCTGTATCTCTGATAATTGGCATCTCTTAAGCATCCAGCCAGAAACATTGTCTGCATTTGGGAGAAGGAAACAAGGCAATCCTTATCTTCCTTGATTCAAACAAGGGAGGGATGATCAGACTCTCACAGGTGGGGAGATTCAGACTGGACGTGAGGAGAAAGTTCTTCACCATGAGAATGGTGAGACCCTGGAATGGGTTGCCCAGGGAGGTAGTTGAGGCCACATCCCTGGAGGTCCAGCCTGATGTAGGGTAGGGTGTCCCTGCCCGTGGCAGGGGGTTTGGAACTAGATGATCCCTGTGGTCTCTTCCACCCTGACTGATTCTATGATTCTAAGATCCCAACACCTGCTTTTCTTGGAGCTCAGGACTCTTACTGGAACCACTGAGCAAAATTAACGTTTGACTTTTCCAGTGCCCCAGTAAGAACTGGGACAGTCACAGGTCCAAAGCCAAAGCCATCAGGTGGTTCAGTTGTTCAAATACAACAACCTGGGGACAAAGGAACCAACTGCAAGGTGACCTCAAGTGAACAAACCCTGGGTGACACTCAACACAGTCACAGACACAAACCTCTGCAGTGGCTTCAGTGTAGAATCATGGAACCATAGAATGGTTTGGGTTGGATAAGCCTAACACTCATCTACCCAACACCACCATGCCCACTAAACCATGCTCCCAAGTGCCACAGCTACAGGGATGGTGACTCCACCACTTCCCTGGGCTGCCTCTTTCAATCCCTGACCACTCTGGCAGCACAGAAATTGTTCCTCTTGGCCAACCTCAGCCTCCCCTGGCACAGTTTCAGGCCAGCTTATATCACCTGAGACTGGGGAGCAGAGCTCAACCCCCACCTGGCTGCAGCCTCCTCTCAGAACAACCCCACTTCCTCAGCTGCCCCTCACCAGCCCTGTACTCCACACAGGGGTGGTGTTTCAGCCCTCCCCAGCCCACCATGGTCCTCCTCCAAACCTATCTCCCCAGCAGAGACCCTCCCCCTGCACTATCAAAACAGCACACTTCAGCAAGTGCAAATAGTTCCATTTGGTGCCTAAATTTCTTCTGTCATCACCATTGAGCTTGGCTCAGTGATGATTTCTTAAGAGTTTCAGCCTGCGTGGGCATACATGGATTTTGCCTTCTCTCTGGGTTAAACCTGGGGTTGTCACCAGGGGTGGCTTCCTGTGAGCTCTGACTCTCTCCTTCCACTCACCTGTGCCCAGGAGCTGCTGCATGAACCCAAGGAGGCAGAAGGGCTGCAGTGGGGAAGGGGAAGGGCTCTGGCATCCAGGCCACATCCTTGCATGCACTTCATCAAGTCCTAATTAAGCCTGGTTGACAGACTCCAAGCTGAAGATGATAGAAGGCCTCTGACTGGGGCTATTAGGGCTGGTGAGTTCTGATGGTTGGCTTTGCCACTTGTCTGCTTACCCTGAAATTTGCTTTTTGGTTTGTTTTTCCCACCCACTAAAAGCAACTTTTAACACGACTGCAAGACTGGGTTCATTTACTTCATGCACAGGCCCCCAGTGAGGCAGAGAAGTGAATTATATTCTCCCTCCTGGTCTCATGCAGTTTCTAAATTACATTTTTAGCACCTGGAATTAGCAGCTAAGTGGAGGCAGGCGAGGGAGGGAGGGGAGGTAATGAATTGACTGAAGATGAGACGAGAGAGAGCTCTGCTGCTCCTGCCTGCTCTGGCAGATTCTGCTGTGCCAAGGAACCAGCACCCACATCTCAGTCCACGGACAGCCCCAGCCCAGCTCAGCACTGCTGAGGCCACACCTGGAATCCTCAATTCAGCTCTGGGCCAGTCACTCCCAGAAGGACATTGAGGAGCTGGAGCAAGTCCAGAGAAGGGCAACAAAGCTGGTGAAGTGTCCTAATAGGGCATAAATCCAAATTAGTCCAAACTCCTGCTCTTCCCCCCCTTCTGTAGCAAGGTCCAGGAGTTGCAGGATGTGAGCAGGCAATGAGGGTTTGAACTAAGAAAGCCCCGTGGCACATGACCGAGTCTTGTGCTGTCCCTCAAGTGTTAGGGTGGACACCGAGGGGCAGGACTTTGAATTCATTGGCCAAAACAATGGGCACTACTGCCTATTGGCCAGTCTCACCCTTCCAAATACTGTATTTAAGGGAGGGTGATTGAGGACCGTTTCTCCTGTTCCTGCTGCTTCTCGCTGCGTCTGGACGTCTGTCTGCACCTCTTTCACAGCGGCCACCTGTTTGCAGCCTGCATTGCAGCCTGCAGCAGCGGCAAGGCAAAACCTTTCCTCCTCCCTCCAGACACTCTGTACCTATCGCCTCTGTGAGTATAGGCGGGATTAGAATTCTCCCTCTTACCAGGTTGACCATGACAAACAATTTCTTCCCCTTGAGGGTTGTCCAGGCCTGTCCCAGGCTGCCCAGGGCAGTGGTGGAG
Source organism: Psilopogon haemacephalus (assembly GCA_013396835.1). Taxonomy (NCBI): domain Eukaryota; kingdom Metazoa; phylum Chordata; class Aves; order Piciformes; family Megalaimidae; genus Psilopogon; species Psilopogon haemacephalus. The sequence continues at coordinate 16,827 of VWZI01014540.1, forward strand.
TCTGCATCCCTGGAAGGGTTTCAGAGCTGTGTAGATGTGGTGCTGAGGGCCCTGGTTTGGTGGTGCCCTGGCAGTGTTGGGCTAACAGCTGGACTGGGTGGTCTACAGGACCTCCTCCAACCCAAAGGATTCTGTGACTCCATGACTCTGTGAAGCACTTGCTGTGGTCATTGATGCCCCTGTTACCAGGAAGATGGTGCTGACCTGGGACATAAGCCTGGGAGCTGCCCAGGGCTGGGCAGTGGGCAGACCTTGGGACTGGGAGCAGGTTGTGCCATGCCTGATAACCAGCCAGCACTAAGCCAAGACCGCTGGTCTGGGAGAAGGAAGGTTACAGATGTCTGCAGGTCAAGTCCAGAGTGATTTTGCTGTTCCACCCCATGTGTCCAGCAGATCTCAGCCACCAAGCTGTGTGGTACAGGGGACTCACCGGAGGGCAAAGATCCATCCAGAAGGATCTTGACAGGCTTGAGAAGAGGCCAGTGCCAACTGCACGAGATTCAGCAAGTGACAGGGTGAGGTCCTGCAGCTGGGCCAGGCCAACCCCAGACACAAATCCAGTCTGGGGGCACAGTGGGTTGGGAGCAGCCCTAAAGAAAGAGGCTAGGGGGTGTTGTTGTCTGAGCAGCTCCCCAGTGCCCTCCTGCAGCCCAGCAGACAGCCACGTGGGCTCACAGCAAACATCTCATGAGCTGGTATGGCAAGAATGGAAATAACACAACTAGGAGGGGAAAAAACATAAAAAATAAACAAACAAACAAACACAAGTCCCATAGAAAGGCAACACAGAACTGCTGCTTTGCAGTACTTTCAGAAGAAGATTCTGAACACACAAGAGCTTTCATTTTGAGGTGAAATTAGTGTTTTCCAAGCAGCATTCACTGAAAGCCTCATTTCAACAGCCATTAGGGACAGAGTTAATCAAGGTGCTGAAGGAAGGACCACCAGCTGGCAGCGCTAAGGAAGGCCCCCAAGGCTGGTGGCACTGTGACCACTCACCTGCATCAGAAGGCTGCAGGCAATGGATTTTGTTAAAAAATGATTCCTTGGATAAAAACAGAAAACTTGTAGGAGGCATCGGCACTGCTGAGAGCAAAGACTCAGCTGGAGCTCTGGCAAAGCAGAGCCTTTGGAATGTACCTTGCACCCTGGGCAGGTACTTTCTTGAGGAGATGACTCCAAGTCAATGCTGCAATTTACTGCTTCAAGGCCCAGCAGAAATCTGGGGAGAGACTTCTGAGCAGGGCCTTTTGTGACAGGACAAGAGGGAATGGTTTGGACTCAAAAAGGGAGATTGAGAGTGGAGAGAAGGGAGAAAGGTTTGACCCTGAGGGCAGGGAGAGCCTGTCTCAGGGTGCCCAGAGAGGTGGGAGCTGCCCCGTGGCTGGCACCACTGCAGGTCAGGTTGCTTGTGGCTGTGAACAACCTGCTCTGGTTGGGGATGTCCCTTCTGGCTTCAGAGGATTGGGCTGGATGATCTTTGATGGTCCCTTCCCACCTGACCCATTCCATGATTCTACAGAACTGAGATTTTGGATGGGTTTTTGATTGTGTTTTGCCCTGTGCAGGGAGATTTCTGCTGCCACGGACCACAGCTCTGTGCTGAGCCCTGCAGTGCTGACCAACAACATCTAAGCAGAGCATTCAGCTTCACTCATTTGAGTTCACAGATTCACAGAATGCATGGGAAGGGACCCTTCAAGGACATCTTGTTCAATCCCCTCCAGGCAGCAGACACCTCCAGCTGGAGCAGGCTGCACAGGGGCACCTTCAACATGACCTTCAATGTCTCCACAGATGGAGCCTCCACCACCTCCCTGGGCAGCCTGTGCCAGGCTCTCCCCACCCTCACTCTGCACAACTTCCTCCTCATCTCCAACCTAATTCTGCTCTGTTCCACTTCCAAACCACTGCCCCTCGGCCTGTCCCCACAGGCCCTTCTCAACAGTCCCTCCCCAGCCTGCCTGCAGGTGCCCTGCAGATACTGAAATGCAGCTCTAAGCTCTCCCTGCAGCCTTCTCTTCTCCAGCCTGCACAGCCCCAACTCTCACAGCCTGTCCCCACAGCAGAGGTTCTGCAGCCTTCTGAGCACCTTGGTGGACTCCTCTGGACACTCTCCAGCAGCTCCAGGTCTCTCTTGTGCTGGTGGCCCCACAGCTGGACACAGCCCTGCAGGTGAGGTCTGAGCAGAGCAGAGCAGAGGGGCAGGATCCCCTCTCTCCACCTCTGGCCACGCTGCTCTGGATGCAGCCCAGGCTGCCCTTGGCCTTCTGTGCTGCCAGTGCCCATTGCTGCCTCCTGTCCAGCTTCTCACTCCCAGCACCCCAAGTCCTTCTCTGCAGGGCTGCTCTCAGGCTCATCACCCCCAGCCTGGATTGGTATCCACGGCTGCCTTGACCCTACTGCACGAGCTTGCACTAGGCTTTTTTTTGAACTTCAGGAGGCTCCCCCTCAGCTACCTCTGTAGCTTGTCCAGGTCCCTTTGGATGCCATCCCACCCTTCAGCTTTATCCACCACACTGCTCATCCTGGTGCCACCTGCAAAGCTGATGGGGATATGGGAGAAACTCTTCCCTGTGGCAGCAAAAAAATGTCTCAAAAGTCAGAGGGAGATGGACTAGACCCCATGAATTTATTTTCTGTCCATTCCACTTCTTGCCTCTCTCTTCTGTGAAGAGCTAAGTGTCCCAGCAATGGAGCAGGATCAGATGCTGGCATAAGGAAACAGTGGTGCTTGGCTTTAAATCACTGCAGAGCTGGTCAGAAAATCTGAAAGTCCCTCCTGGGACCCAGATCAGACACTTTGGAAGGCAGTACGAAGCAGTACCTTGAGTGGCAGGGCTTGGGAGTCCTGCAGAGAGCCTCCTGACCCTGTGTCAATGACCTTGATGTCTGGTTCTACCCCCTGAGCACTGGACCCACCTCCTCTGGCACTGATGAACAGCAGTGGCTCTGCCCAGCCCTGGCATAAGGGCCTAACTCATCACTACAGGTCCTCCCTGTGTACCCCTCTGGGCATGTCCTCATGGGGAACCAGCAGCGGATGGCCTGACAGAACCCCTGCATTCCAGTTTGGGGCATTACCATCTGCCCCAGGCACAGAAAGACCAGGGAATTACAGAGAGGCTTTGGGTTGGCCATCAGGGCCATCAGGTTCAATTCCCCTCATGCCAGATCTGTGGCTTATCTGCTGCTCTGGGCTGTCAGGGATGGTGTGATAAGGACAGTTCCTTTGCATGCTCTTTGCCACCCACCACCAAGCAGCTGCCCAGTTTAGCAGCCACAGGCTTTGCCTGGGCACTGTGTTCAGAGGCAGCTGAGGATTGGTGAGGTGAAGCCCCTGAAGCTGCATTGCCTCTGGCATCTGATTTATCTGGGAGGTTTTGTTTAAAAAGTAGTGAGAAAGCCCAGGGTAAAGGCCAGCAGATGTCTGTAAAACATCCTGCTAATTGGGGCAATCCCAGCACAGATCCAGGCTATGTGAGCAGTGGCTGGAGAGCAGCCTGGAGGAGAAGGGCTTGGGAGTGTCAAGTGTTGACAGACGCCCCACAGGAGCCAGCAATGGTCACTGGCAGCCCAGCAGGCAGCTGTGTGCTGAGCTGCAGCCAAAGCAGGGAGAGCAGCAGCACAGGGAGGGGATTCTGCCCCTCTGCTCTGCTCTGTTCAGACCCCACCTGCAGCACTGCCTCCAGTTCTGGAGCCCACACCAAAAGAAAGACCTGGAGCTGCTGCAGAGGGTCCAGAGGATGCCAAGAAGGTGATCAGAGGGCTGGAGAACCTCTCCTGTGGGGACAAGTTGGGAGAATTGAGGCTGGAAGAGAGAAGGCTGAAGAGCTGGAGAGGGACTTTGGACAAGGCCTGGGAGTGCCAGGACAAGGGACAACAGCTTTGAGCTGGGAGAGAGGAGACTGAGACTAGAGAGGAGGAAGAAATTCTTGGCAGTGAGGGTGGAGAGACATTGGCACAGGCTGCCCAAGGAGGCTGTGGATACCCCCTCCCTGGAGTCCAGGTTGGATGAGGCCTTGAGCAACCTGGGCTGATGGGAGGTTAAAGATCATCTAATTCCAAGCCCCCTGCCATAGACTTTGCCCCCTATGGCAGGGGGTTCAGAACTGGATGATCCTCAAGGTCCCTTCCAACCCTTCCAACTCATTCTATGACTGCCTTGAGCAACCTGAGCTGGTGGGAGGTGTCTCTGCCCATGGCAGGGGGCTGGAACTGAATGACCTTTGAGGTCCTTTCCACCTCAGACCATTCTTTCTGTGACTTTGTGATCTTCACAGAGAAGCTGAGATGACTTTCCTTAGGCTTTGCCATTTTGTCCTGTCTGTAGCAGCATTTAAAGTACAGCAGCTGCACAGAGCTGAGGGGACCTGCTCTGCTGACAAGGACCTGCTCACCACGTGTGGGAACAGCAACATCTGACCCTAACCCAGCACACAAAAAAGAAAAAAAATCAAAGCAAGGGTGAGGAAGATAAAGTAAAGCCAAATAATTCAAGGAGAGCAATTTAAGCTCATCTGGGCAATAATAATGTGCACTGGTCCACATCTGATCTTCTGTTACTTCTAAATTACACAGAGATAATCAAAAAGAAAGAGGATCTGCTGCACTTCCCTGTGCCGCGCAGGGCTCTGCAATCAGCGAGCCCAGGTCTGTGGCTGATCAATAGTGACCCTCCCTGGTAGCTCCGGGTGTTTTTTACCAGGGTAAGGTCACTGCTGCTCTCCCAGCTGCAGGAGGAAGAGGAGGAAGGCTTTACGCTGCCGGTGCTGGCCTTGACTGTGCTGGCCTTGACTGCTGCAGGAGTGTGGCCCAGGACAGGCTTTTAATGAAGTGCCCACTGCAGAGAGCAGGGCAGGTCTCCTGTCAGCTGCTTCTCAGGAAGGGCCCAGGATTGCAGCATGGCTCAGGCTGGCAGAGGCAGAATCTCAGAGTGCCAGGTTGGAAGGGACCCAGGTACCATCTGGCCCAACTTTCCCAGGTGCTGGTGCAGTGGCAATGAGCTGTCCCAGCACCCTGCCAGGCTGAGTCTTCACACTGCCCCACAGAGGGGACCCCACTGCTGCCCCTGGGAGGTGATTCCAGAGTCCAGCTGTGCTCATGGCAATGTTTTCTTTTGGAGGCCAGTGGAGCAACTTTTCTCACCAGCCCTTGTCTGCTCCATGGGACTCCTGTCAAAAGGGACTCTCCGCCCTCCTGGTACCACCCTTCCTGTCCTGACCTGTGGCAGTAAGGTCTCCCCTGAGCCTTCTCTGGAGGTTATCATGTCCAACCCTTTGGCTCAACGCAGGGTCACCTTCAGCAGATTGATCAAGACCATGTCCAGTCAGGTTTTGAGTACCTTTAAGGGTGGAGGCTCCATGACCCCTATAAGCAACCTTCTCCAGTGTTTTACCACCCTTGCAGTACACAATTCTTATGTTTAAACGAAATCTCTCTTCTAACTGCTGCCCATCACTGCTCACCTGGGCACTACTGAGAAATGCCCCTCTAGCTTCTTCGCCCCTCCCCATCAGATAGTCACACACACTGACGAGGACCCCTGCAGCTCCCCCTCCCCAGGCTGAACAGTGGCAGCACTCTCAGCCTCCCCTCATGACCACACACTCCCTGACCCCTTTGTTTTGGTGGCTCTGCACTGCGCTTCCTCCAGTAAGCCCTGCCACTGACAATGGTGGGCCCACCACTCCAGATGTGTCTGAGTGGTGCTGAGCAGAGGGCTCGACCACCTCCCCTGACCCACTGGTGACACATCTTCTAATGCAGACCAGGAACTGCCAGCATCCCTGCCATGTGGGCATGCTGCTGGTCCATGTCCAGGACGCTGTCCCCAGCAGAACTCTGAGCTCCTGCTCTGCAGAGCTGCTTTCAGCCCATGAATCCCCACCCCGACCTGCTCTTGGGGTTATTCCTCTCCAGGTGGTAGGCTCCATGTTTCCTTTGGTTGAACCTCATGAGACAACTCTCTGCCCAGTTCTCCATATGGCTCTGAGGGGCAGCACATCCACCTGCTCTGCCATCTCCCACTTGGTCACCACCTGAGGATGAGCTCTGGCACACTGTCCAGGCTATTGAGATGTGAAGTGATCCTGGCCCTCGTGCCAAACCTCGGGAGCACCACTGCTCCCTGGCCACCAGCAGGACTTCTCACTCCTCACAGCAATCTTGGCCTCTCCATCCCCCTCACTGTCCATTATCAGCTCCCTCAGTCTGACTGTGAGTATTCCATGGAGGCAGCACGGAAAACCTTGCCCAAGCCAGGCCAGACACCCACACCTCTCCACCTCTCCATCGCAGAAGCTACCAGGCTGGTCAGCCATGAATTTCCCTTTGCAAATCCATCCTGGTTCCTCCCAGTCACCTTCATGTATCTGGAGATGGCCTCCTGGCCTACCTGCTCCACCACCTTCTGACAGATCACTGTGAGGTTGGCAGGCCTGAAGTGCTCAGGAGCATCCTTCTTGACCTTCTTGAAGACAGGAGTGGCTTTTGCTTTCCCATCCTTGGGAACCTCTTACCACCACCACAGCCTTTTGCAGAGACACCAGCCAGATCCCTTAGCTCCCATGGGTGCACCCATTCAGACCCCATGGACTTGGAATAAGGAATTGTCTGGATGGTGACACACAGAGAGTGGTGATCAAGGGCACAATGTCCACCTGGAGACCAGTGACAAGTGGCGTCCCTCAGGGGTCAGTGCTGGCACCAGTGCTGTTGAACATCTTTGTCAGTGACATGGACAGAGGAATCGAGTGCACCCTCAGCAAGTTTGCAGATGACACCAAGCTGTGTGTTACAGTCGGCTTGCTGGAGGGCAGGGATCCATGCAGAGGGACCTGCACAGGCTGGAGAGGTGGGCCCAGGCCAACCTCATGACATTCAACAAGGCCAAGTGTAAGGTCCTGAACCTAGGTTGGTGCAATCCCAAGCACAAATACAGGCTGGAACTAGATGATCTTTGAGGTCACTTCCAACCTAAACCATTTTATGATTCTATGACTTAGGTTTCTATCCAGATCAGCTACTCCCTAGCCTGATTCTCCTACACCAAGGCTAAGTGTCCCCTGCCCTGGTGCTCTCACCAGCCTCATGAGCTTCTGATCTCACACCTACTCCTCTCTGCTTTCCTGAAGAGCCTGTGCCCACCCAGTGCAGCATGCCAGCTGTGCCTGCTATGCCGTCACCTTCCCATGGCCCCAGTGACAGCACAACCCTGACATGACAGAAGGACCCCTCTTTCCTCCTGGTGCCACAAGGCTGGTGCCTTATGTTTGTGTGTGGGTTTCCTCGAGAGGGACCCCTGGGTGCTTTCGAGGCCATCCTGGCCATAACATTGGTGCAGGTTCCATGTCTGGGCTGGAGCGGGTGGATGGGTCACAGGAATCTCAGGCTGGTTTCAGATGGAAAGAATCTTTAAAGGTCATCTAGTCAAACCTCCCTGCCATGGATGGGAAGATCCTCCACCAGACCATCCAACCTAGCCTTCAACATTTCCAGGCATGGGACATCCACAATAGCTCTGGGCAGCTTGCTTCAGGACTTCATCAGCCTTGTGGTGAAGAAATTGCCAGTGCCTCACCACACTCCTAGCAAAGAATGGAGGATAAGAGCCAAGCTGCCCACAAAGATGGGACAGAAGAGGTCCTCAATGCACGTAGCAGAACACCCATGGGTCTGTCCCAGGCTGGCAGCAGCAGTGCTGAAGTCTCTGGACCAAGGCTGCTCACCTAGCTTCATGGCAACAAGCACCAGGCAGTAGTGACTTGTCTAGACCTGATGTGGCTGATCTGTGGTAGGATCAAGGGATAATGTCACAGTGTCAGAGTCAGAGCAGATCTACCCAGCTGCAAAATGCAGAACGAGGAGGACAGAAATTGCAAAAAATCCAATGGAATTACAGAATCCTTTGTGTTGGAAAGGAACTTTAGGATCACGGAGTCCAACCCTTAACCCAGCACTGCCAGGGCACCACCAAACCAGGGCCCTCAGCACCACATCTACACAGCTTTGAAACCCCCCAGGAATGAGGACTCCTCTACTGCCCTGGGCAGCTTTGGCCAGGTCCTCACAACCCTTTCAAGGAGGAAATCTTTCCTCATGGCCAACCTAAACCTCCATGGAGGGACCTGAGGCCATTTCCTCTCCTCGTGTCACTTGTTCCTTGGGAGCAGAGCCCAAGTCGCAGCTGGCTGCAGCCTCCTCTCAGGGAGCTGTAGACAGCAATGAGCTCTCCCCTCTGCCTCCTTTTCTTCAGGTTGCAGACCCCCAGCTCCCTCAGCTGCTCCTCCCCAGCCCACTTCTCCAGAGCCCGCATCAGCTTTTAAACCCTTATCTGTAATTTCCTCAATGTCGAAGGAAAGCCTCCACCAATAGTCTACCGAATGGCAGCAAAGGCAGGCTGCAAGGCAGGACGCTGGTGAGGGCGCAGCTCCGGAGCCTGCCCAGCACAGCGCACCCCACAGGACTGCTCCTCACACCCCGCATTGCGCTGGCCGTGCGGGAGGAGTCTCATGAGGGTCAGCAAAGCCCCGGGCCTGGGTCAGGGCGGGCCTGGGTACCAGTCCGGGCTGGGGGTGATGAGCCGGAATGAGCCTTCCCCTGCAGGGAAGGACCTGGGGTGGGGCAGGAGGCAGCACAGAAGGCCAAGGGCAGCCTGGGCTGCCTCCAAAGCAGCGCGGCCAGAGAGGCTGGAGGTGTTCCTGCCGCCTGCGGGGTCTGGGCGAGATGCCGCTGGTGGGTGCCTGCCAGAGGCAGGCACCGTGCGGCTGCAGGGCAGCGGGAGCAGGGCAGGGCCCCCGCAGGCCAGGCGTGGGCAGGGCGGGCGGCGGCGGCGATAGAGTTGGCAGCTTGGCGCGGTGAAGGGCTGGCGGGAGGCCGTGCCGCTACATGAGGGTAATCAGGGCCGTGCAGCCTCGCCGCGCTCCGACACGGCCCTGCCGCCCGCAGCGAGGCCTCGGCGCCGCCGGACGGTTCCGTCACATTACCTCCGCCCGCGTCGCCATGGCAACGCCTGCGGAAGCGGAGCCGGCGGCGGGGCCCGGGGCTGCGCCTGGCCGGCGGCTTCCGACGGCAGCACGGAGCCGGCCGAAGAAGGGCTGGGGGAGCAGCTGCACAGGGAGGGGATTCTGCCCCTCTGCTCAGACCCCACCTGCAGCACTGCCTCCGGGTCTGGAGCCCACAGCACGAGAAGGACCTGCAGCTGCCGGAGAGGGTCCAGAGGAGGCCACCAAGATGATCCCCCCTGTGCGGACAGGCTGAGAGAGCTTCACCCTGGAGAAGGCTGCAGGGAGACCTTAGAGCAGCCTTGCGGTACCTGCGGGGGCTGCAGGAGAGCTGGGGAGGAACCTGTGACAAAGACTGGCAGTGCCAGGACAAGGGACGATGGCTCTGAGCCGGGAGAGGGGAGACTGAGACTGGAGAAATTCTTGGCAGTGAGGGTAGGGAGACACCGGCACGGGCTGCCCAGGGAGGCTGTGGATGCCCCCTCCCTGGTGGTGTTGAAGACCAGGCTGGATGAAGCCATGAGCAACCTGGGGCTGGTGGGAGGTTGAAGATCATTTAGTTCCATGACCCCTGCCATGGGCTTTGCCCCCCATGGCAGGGAGTTCAGAACTGGGTGATCTTCAAAGTCCCTTCCAACCCACCTCATTCCATAAGTGCCCTCAGCCACCTGGGCTGGTGTGAGGTGTCCCTGCCCATGGCAGGGGGTTGGCACTGGATGATCTTTTAGGACCCTTCCAACCCAACCCAACCTGTGACTGTGAATCTGGCACTCCCAAACTCCAACACCACCCAGCTCAGCCCTGCCAGAAAGCATCTTAATTTTTAGTGAAAACAGCTTAAATTTGTTCATCGGGAGCACT
>VWZI01014540.1:45222-66002 GCA_013396835.1 Psilopogon haemacephalus
AATGGTGAGGCCTAGCAAATGGTGAGGCCTAGCAAATGGTGAGGCCTAGCAATGGTGAGGCCTAGCAAATGGAGAGGCCTAGCAAATGGTGAGGCCTAGCAAATGGTGAGGCCTAGAAAATGGTGAGGCCTAGCAAATGGTAAGGCCCAGCAAATGGTGAGGCCTAGCAATGGTGAGGCCTAGCAATGGTGAGGCCTAGCAAACGGTGTGGGCCTAGCAATGGTGAGGGCCTAGCAATGGTGAGGCCTATCAAACAGCACAGGCCTCAGAAATGGCACAGGCCTAGCAAATGGTGCAGGCCCAGTAGCACCAATTACCCAGACAGAGACACTGTGGAGGGAACACAGAGGACACCAAAGACCAGAGAACCACAGAAGGGCTCAGGCTGGAAAGGAGGTGAGAGCTCATCTGCTCCAACCTGCCCACCACGGGCAGGGACACCTCCCAACTACACTCAGCTGCTGTAAGCCTCATCCAGCCTGGCCTTCAGCACTGCCAGGGCAGAGGCGTCCGCAGCCTCCCTGGGCAGCCTGTTCCAAGATGGGAGCAGGCAACTGTCCACAGGTAACCTGTGAGCCCCGAGCAGGAAAATCCCCACCTAGGGCACCAGGTGAGCTGCAGTTTAACTCTTCAGGCTCTTCCTAGGCAAGAAGACAGGAGCAGGTGTCAGGAGAAGTCCTTAACTACCTCACACAGAATCACAGAATGAACCAGGTTGGAAAAGACCTTTGAGATCACTGAGTCCAACCTATCACCTAACCCTCCTGATTAACTAAACCATGGCACCAAGTGCCACATTCAGTCTATTTTTAAGCACCTCCAGGGATGATGACTCCACCACCTCCCTGAGCAGCCCATTCCAATTTCTGAGAAGAACTTCTTCCTACCATCCAGCCTAACCCTGCCCTGGCACAGCTTGAGGCTGTGTCCTCTTGGTCTGTCACTGAGTGCCTGGGAGAAGAGACCAAGCCCTGCCTGGCTACAGCCTCCATTCAAGGAGCTGTAGAGAGCAATGAGGTCTGCCCTGAGCCTCCTCTTCTCCAGGCTGCACACCCCCAGCTCCCTCAGCCTGTCCTCACAGGGCTGTGCTCCAGCCCCCTCACCAGCCTTGGTGCCCTTCTCTGGACACTTTCAAGCACCTCAACCTCTTTCTTAAATTGAGAGGCTCCTTACTAGGGAGAAGTATTTGAAGTGCTTCCCCTGGAGGCAAGAATCACACAGTTCATAGATTTCAAGAATGGCTCAAAATCATCCAGTTCCAGCCCCCTGCCATGGGCAGGGACACCTCCCACCCGCCCAGAGTGCTCAGTGGCCTTCACCCAGCCTGGCCTTCAACACCTCCAGGCAGGAGGCATCTGCAGCCTCCCTGGGCAGCCTGTGCCAGTGTCTCCTCACCCTCACTCTCAACAATTTCTTCCTCCTCTCCAGTCTCACTCTCCCCTGTCCCAGCTCGAAGCCATTGTCCCTCGTCCTGACACTGCCAGCCCTTGTCCAAAGTCCCTCCCCAGCTCTGTTGGAGCCCCTTCAGGTACTGGAAGGCTGCTCTAAGTCCTCCCTGCAGCCTACTCTTTCCAGGCTGCACAACCTCAGTTCTCCCTGCCTGTCCCCACAGGGGAGGTTCTCCAGCCCCCTGATGTCCTCACACGCCAGCGAGCTGCGGCCCTGGTGCGCAGACTCCCTCCGCACTAAGCGGGGTCCTTGCTGGCATGTGAAGCTGGCATATGCTGCAAGGTAACTGCCTGCTCTCTCCTGACTATTTTTAGCTGCTTTTGCAGGACAGGAATTGTAATTTATTTTGCAGGACACCAAGTGTCACATCCTATGATCTCTGCGTCGTACAAAATGCAGTCCCGTCGCCGGAGAAAAGTGACCTTCCATAATGGAAGTGTCCTATGGAACTAATAGAAAATGATAACCAATAGGTTTGACCAGATAATTATGTCCCTCTTCTGGAGCAGTTTTAGAAGCCAAGGACATCTCTCTCCACAAGGTTCTTTTGCCTTTCCCCCCCACCTCCCCTTACATTCTTTCAGTGCCTTTAGAACCCAAATGCATTTAATCTCTGCCCACGTCTAGGGAGATGCACACCAGAGCCGTCAGGAATTCAGAGGTGAGGCTTTAACCCGTGACTTGAAGCACTCAGCCTGTCCATTCTGCTCCTACTGCAGGCTCATCAGATCTACAAAGTGTCCCAAATCTTCCCTAAATGACATTAAATCTGTTAACTGTTGTTGCCATGGGGTTGCTGACTGGGTTAACACCTACGGACTTCATGGACAGCCACAGCCCCACACCTGGGCGCAGACCTCAGACCTCCTCTGCACAAAAGAGCTGGGGCTCTTCAGCTGGAGAAGAGGAGGGTCCAGGAAGGCCTGAGAGCTGCCTTCCAGTGCCTGAAGGGGCTCCAGGAGAGGCAGGGAGGGACTGTTTTAAGTCACGGAACTGCAGAATTGTTTGTGTTGGAAAAGCCCTCTGAGATCATCCAGTCCAACCACCAAACCAACCTCAACCTGGCCACTAAACCATGGGCCCAGGTCCCATGGACACACCTTTCTGGAACACCTCCAGGCATGGGGACTCCACCACCTCCCTGGGCAGCCTCTGCCAATCCCTGACAATTCTGACAGCACAGAAATTATTCCTCATGGTCAAATTTAACCTGCCCTGGGGCAACTTGAGGCCATTTTCTCTTGTCCTGTCCCTTGTTCCTTGGCAGAAGAGCCCAACCTTTGCCAACCTTTAGAAGAGCACAACCCTCACCTGGCTGCAGCCTCCTCTCAGGGAGCTGCAGAGAGCAATGAGGTCTCTCCTAGGCCTCCTCTTCTCCACACTAAACACCCCCAGCTCCCTCAGCTGCCCCTCCCCAGCCCTCTTCTCCAGGCACTGCCTCACCTCTGGACCTGCTCAGTGTCCTTCTGGGAGGGAGAGGCCCAGAAATGAACCAAGCACTCAAGCTGTGTCCTCAGCAGTGCCCAGCACAGGGGCACAATCCCTGCCCTGCTCCTGCTGCCCACACCATTGCTGATCCAGCCCAGGGTGCTGGTGCCCTTCTTGGCCACCTGGGCACTGCTGCCTCATCTCCAGCTGCTGTCACCCAGCACCCCCAGGGCCTTTTCTGATGGGCACTTTCCAGCTACTCTGCCCCAGCCTGGAGCCTTCATGGGGTTGCTGTGACCCATGGGCAGGGCCCAGCACTGGAGGACTTTTTGGTCTCTTTCTGCAGGAGTCTAGCAGCTGCATGTGGCAACAACACTGGCTCCTGGTGCAGGATTGTCCCTGCCAGTGCAGACTAAATATTGATTCTCCAGGAATGCACAAAATCTTTTTAGGGAAGAAGCTCCACTGTTTACTGCACATCTGCTGGTCACTCCCATAGCCTCTTCCTGAGACAGAGTCATGGAATCAGAGTCACAGATTGGGTTTGGGTTGAAGTGACCTCGAAACCTCATACAGCCCAACCCCCTGCAGCCAGCAGAGACATCCCCAGCCACAGCAGGTTGCCCACAGCCACAAACAACCTGACCTGCAATGGTGCCAGCCACGGGGCACCTCCTGCCTCTCTGAGCAACCTCAGACAGGCTATCCCCACCCTCAAGGTCAAACATTTCTCCCTTCTCTCCACTCTCAATCCCCCTCTTTGAGTCCAAACCATTCCTGTTTGTCCTGCCACAACAGACCCTGCTCAAAAGTCTGTCCCCAGCTTTCTGCTGGGCTCCTTTAGGCACTGAAAGGCCACCAAAAGGTGTCCCTGGAGCCTTCTCTTCCACAGGCTGAACACCCCTAAATCTCTCAGCCTGGGCTCACAGCAAACACCAAAACCTTCTCCATGCTGCAACTGCATGAGGACAGATAAGCAGAGGTGCTCAGAGCATCAAACAGAAATGGGCACCCTTGTTTCAACCAGGTCAGTCAGGGCACAAGTTCCCATGGGCATCTCACTGGAAATGATAGAAGACCTTCGACAGGAGGGTGAGGTAAGAAAACACAGCAGGTGCCAGCTCCCACTTTCCTCAGTGCCAAAGTTTGTGTGGCTCTGTTTGTTACAGAGCAGGGTAAGGCTCCTGCCTTCTGTCCCAGGTTGTCAAGTTCTTCATGATGCAAGCACTTTGGTCTGGGTAATAGAGGTACCAAGTGCTGCCCACAGATGCCTTCTGCCAGCAGTGCCATCTACCCACCAGCTGCCCCTCCCTGTCCCAGTCCAGGCTCTCCCATTGCCTTACAAATCCCAGTCCTGTTATTGCAGAACTTTCCCCAAATTGGTCTCTCTGTGAAAATGCAGGGCAGGAGTTCAGAGCTCTGGAGGTTTGATGGGACCCTTGGAGGCTTCCTAGTCAACCCTCCTGCTTAAGCACTGTCACCTATGGCTTGGTAACCGGCACTGTGGACATCTTCAAGGATGGAGTCTCCCCAACCTCCCTAGACCTCTGCTCAGTCACATTGACGCTGAAGAGGTATTTGCTAAGAAGGAACCTCCTCTCTCCAAGAGGGACCTCCTGTGTTCATGTTGTATGTTCTGTGTTCCCAAGGAGACTCCTGTGCTAATGTGAAGTCACAGAACTAACCAGGTTGGAAAAGACCTCTATGATCATCAAGTCTAACCTGTCACCTAACCCTTCTGATTAACTAGCCCATGGCACTAAGTGCCTCATCCAGCCTCCTCTTAAACACCTTAAGGGACCTGGGGTGACTCCACCCCACGTATGCAACAGGGAAGTGGATCTGTACTTGGAGACAACAGGTCCATTTCGGGGATATTCCAGCATTGCCCATGAAACATCATCAGACTCAGACTCAGTCAGGTTGGAAAAGACCTTCAAGATCATTGAGTCCAACCTATCAGTCAACGCTATCTAATCAACTAAACCCTTGGCACCAAGTGCCACATTCAGTCTACTTTTAAACACTTCCAGAGATGGTGACTCCACCACCTCCCTGGGCAGCCCATTCCAATTTCTGTGAAGAACTTCTTCCTACCATCCAGTCTAACCCTGCCCTGGCACAGCTTGAGGCTGTGTCCTCTTGGTCTGTCATGGGTTGCCTGGGAGGAGAGACCAAGCCCTGCCTGGCTACAGCCTCCATTCAGGGAGCTGTAGAGAGCAATGAGGTCTGCCCTGAGCCTCCTCTTCTCCAGGCTGCACACCCCCAGCTCCCTCAGCCTTTCCTCACAGGGCTGTGCTCCAGCCCCCTCACCAGCCTTGGTGCCCTTCTCTGGACACGTTCATGCACCTCAACATCTTTTTTAAGGGCCCAGAACTTGATACACGTGGAATGTCCTGTGCTCACAAGGAGCCTCCTGTGTTCCTGAGGAACCTCCTGTGTTCATGAAGAGCCTGCTGTGTTCATGAGGGACCTCCTGCATTTCCACATGTGTCTTCTGCATCTGGACTTGTCATTGGACTCCCTTATTTGCATTCCTCCCATCACATGGATAAGACCCCACAGAGTCTTCTCCAAGCTGAGCAGGGTCACAGCATCACAGAACTGCTTGGGCTGGAAAAGACTCCAAGCTCATCCAGACCTACCACCAATCTGACACCACCATGGCTACCAAACCCTGAATCATCTCTGGGGTTCTAGGAGGCCCAGCACTGGAAACGAGGCTCTTGGGAGCTGAGAGGCAGACTCACCTCGGTTGACCTTTGGCAGACACTGCCCAGGATGTCACAGCTTGCGTCAAGGTCAGAAGGGACACTGAGGTCATCTTGCCCAAGCCCATGCAGTCAGCAGGGACACCTCCAACTAAAGCAGGCAGCCCAGAGCCACATTGAGTCCTCGGCATTGCTTCCTGGCCATCAGCATGGTGCCCACCAGAGCCCCCAAGGCTATGTCTACCACCTGCTGTCCAGGTGGGCTGTCCCCAGCACATACTGGTGTCTGGGGCTGTTCCTCCCACTTTGCATTTCCCTCTGTGGACCTTCTTGACGTTCCTCTCCACTCCTTGTTGGCACCTACACAGAGTTCAAAGGAGATCTCTAGAGAAGGAGAGGATTTAGTAACCAGGACTGAGTGTGTTTGTCACATCCAGCTACACAGAGAAGGTCTCACCTGAGGATGGGATGAGACAGGTCCACTTGTGTGGGCAGTACCTTTACATGGCCCTTTACTGGACCCCCTGCTCCCTCTGTATCTGGCCTGTCCTCCATCAATGCTGACCAGCAGCCAAACTGGCCCAAGTCCCACAGGAAGGAGCCAGGCAGGGATGGAGGTGCTGGTGCTGCTGGGAGATGTTAGATGAAAGCCAGGAGATGCTCTCTGGGGACAAGGGCTAGGAGTGACAGGACTCCTGGCAGTGAGGGTGGGGAGACACTGGAACAGGTTGCTCAGGGTGGCTGTGCATGTCCTCTCCCTGGAGGTATTCAAGGCCAGGCTGGATGAAGCCTTGAGCAACCCTAATGGCTGGTGGGAGGTTGAAGATATCCAGTTCCAAGCCCCCACATGACTTTACTTTTTTTTCTTTTTCACTTTTCCTTTTCCTCTTCTCTTCTCTGTTTACATTTGCAGGACATAATGAGGCCATGGTGATGCTAATTGTGTCTCTGCTAGGGCCATGATTCAAGAGCACAGCTACCATTCCTGAATGAAATTGCCCAGAGAAGCAATTGCTTTCCAGGATGAGCTTCTGCTCATTTAGATGATTATGATTTGTTGATTAACCTTTTTTTTCCCCCTTTCTTCCTGTTCTGTGCACAGTGAGCAGGATCTTCCCCTTTTGCAACTTTATCATTTTAATAAACCTTGGCATGCCAGCAGCCACCAAGAGATCATCCTGACCTGCCCCTGACCACCTGAGCCCTACTTCATCAATTTAATTAATTTACCTTACACAAGTCCTTGGTATCAAGTTTAATCAGCTATCTGATGCACCAAAAATCAACTGGGGGCCACTCTCATTGCCCTCTGAGGGGCTTGTGGGGCTTGTCAAAGCTCCTGAGTTTGTCTTTTTTAAGAAGAATTTAGGTGTTTCTCTGGGACCATGGCTAAGTGGAAGCACAGAGGTGAAAAGCAGTTAGAAAAACTCAGAATCTCTGTGAGGGGCTGGCAGGGACTTCTGGAGATCATTCAGTCCAAGTCCCCTGCTCAACCTAGGGCACCCACAGCAGCTTGGCCAGGATCATGGAATCAGAGAACCATGGAATGGGTCAGGTTGGAAGGGACCTCAGAGCTCATCTGTTCCAACCTCCCCTCCATGCCCAGGGGGCTCTTGCTTGGATCATTTCTGTGGCCTCCTCTGGACTCTCTCTAGCAGTTCTGTGTCCTCTTTCTGCTGGGGACACCAACACTGGAGGCAGGATTGGAGACGAGGTCTCAGCAGAGCAGAGCCAAGGGGCAGAATCCCCTCTCTTGCCCTGCTGCCCACACTCCTCTGGCTGCAGCCCAGCACACAGCTGCCTGCTGGGCTGCAGGAGGGCACTGCAGCCCATCTGATTGTGCCCAGTATGGGATGTTCAAGGAAGAGAACAGCAGCATGGAATCACTTTACTAAGGTTTTACCTCAATATTTTCTGCCTAAGTAATGATTTGGAGCTCCTGAGACACCTCATTTCTAGTGAGATGCCCATTCCAGGAAGAGGAGGCAGAATGCAACAGCACCATCTCAATCCTCAAGTTTGTAAACTGGTGGAGAAAAATCAGAGGGAAATAAACAACAACTGTCCCCCCAAAGAAACAAACAAAAAACCACAAACAAACAAAAAAAAAAACCAAAAAAACCCCAACAAAAAAAAAGATAAATTGATTTACAGAATAAATCATGTGGAAAATTGCAAACTCTTGGCACTTTGGAAAAAGCCACACAGAGGGACACAAGACTGGAAAGCAGCTTGGGCCTCCAAGGGACCACCATCCCTGGCAACTTATGATATGTTGTCCCCAAGGTGATTGAGTGTACCCTCAAGACACTATGTAGGCTGAGCACCCTCTGCACCCTC
Source organism: Psilopogon haemacephalus (assembly GCA_013396835.1). Lineage (NCBI taxonomy): Eukaryota > Metazoa > Chordata > Aves > Piciformes > Megalaimidae > Psilopogon > Psilopogon haemacephalus. The sequence continues at coordinate 53,151 of VWZI01014540.1, forward strand.
AGCAAGGCTGCAGATGGCACCAGGCTGTGTGTTGTGGTTGACAAGACTGAGGGATGAGATGACAGATATCCAGAGGGACCTGGCCAGGCTGCAGAGGTGGTTGAGGAGAAACTCATGAGGTACAAAACAGCAAAGAGACTCTGCAACTGGCTCAGGGCAATCCTTGATACCAATCCAGGCTGGGGGTGATGAGCATGAGAGCAGCCCTGCAGAGTAGGACTTGGGGTGCTGGGGGTAAGAAGCTGGACAGGAGGCAGCAATGGGCACTGGCAGCACAGAAGGCCAAGGGCAGCCTGGGCTGCATCCAAAGCAGCGTGGCCAGAGGTGGAGAGAGGGGATCCTGCCCCTCTGCTCTGCTCAGACCTCACCTGCAGGGCTGTGTCCAGCTGTGGGGCCACCAGCACAAGAGAGACCTGGAGCTGCTGAAGAGGGTCCAGAGGAGGCCAACAAGATGCTCAGAAGGCTGCAGAACCTCTGCTGTGGGGACAGGCTGTGAGAGTTGGGGCTGTGCAGGCTGGAGAAGAGAAGGCTGCAGGGAGAGCTTAGAGCTGCATTTCAGTATCTGCAGGGCACCTGCAGGCAGGCTGGGGAGGGACTGTTGAGAAGGGCCTGTGGGGACAGGCCGAGGGGCAGTGGTTTGGAAGTGGAGCAGGGCAGAGTTAGGCTGGAGATGAGGAGGAAGTTGTGCAGAGTGAGGGTGGGGAGAGCCTGGCACAGGCTGCCCAGGGAGGTGGTGGAGGCTCCCTCCCTGGAGACATTGAAGGTCAGGCTGGAGGTGTCCCTGTGCAGCCTGCTCTGGTTGGAGGTGTGTCTGCTGTGTTTGGACTGGGTGACCTTTGGAGGTCTCTTCCAACCCAATGCACTCTGTGACTCTCCACATCTCACAGTGAGGATGCTGCTTCCAGCATCAGGGACACAGTTCACTGTTCTCCATCTGGGAGCTTTGCTCTATCTTGGCCAAATTTCCCCTTGCTGCCACTCAAGGCCAACTCATCCTGCACCTCACTGGCCTGTAAACCTCAGACCATTGATGTCACCACTGGAGCCAGGCTGAGTGTTTGCCACTCACTCCTCATGGACCAGGCAGTCACAGGTTGGAAGGAAAATCATTGTCATGGAGCCACAGAAACACCTGGTCACTGACTGCAGAAAACCTTCACCATCATGAAATCAACCACTGCCAGGGCACCACTAATCCATGGCCCTCAGCACCACCTCTACACAGCTTTGAAACCCCTTCAGGGATGGAGATGCCTTACTCTGGACCTGAGTAAGGTGTTTGATTGTCCCACATGACATCCTGGTCACCAAACTGGAAAAACATGGACTTGATGGGTGGACAACTCACTGGAATTGGCTGGATGGTGGCACACAGAGAGTGGTGATCGAGGGCACAATGTTCACCTGGAGACCAGTGACAAGTGGTGTCCCTCAGGGGTCAGTGCTGGCACCAGTGCTGTTGAACATCTTTGTCAGTGACATGGACAGAGGACTCGAGGGCACCCTCAGCAAGTTTGCAGATGACACCAAGCTGTGTGGCACAGTTGACTTGCTGGAGGGGAGGGATCCATCCAGAGGGACCTGGACAGGCTGGAGAGGTGGGCCCAGGACAACCTCATGACATTTAACAAGGCCAAGTGTGAGGTCCTGCACCTGGGTCGCTGCAATCCCAAGCACAACTCCAGACTGGGTGGCGAATGGCTGAGAGCAGCCCTGAGGAAAAGGACCTGGGGGTCTGGGATGATGAAAAGCTCAACATGAGCCAACAGTGTGAGTGCAGCCCAGATAGCAACTGTGTGCTGGGCTGCATCAAGAGCAGCNCCTACCAGTATCTGAGGGGGGCCTACAGGAGGGCTGGGGAGGGACTGTTCACAAGGTCTTGTAATGACAGGACGAGGGGGAATGGGTTTAAGCTAGTGGAGAGGAGATTTAAAGGGGATATAAGGAGGAAGTTCTTCACAGTGAGGGTGGTGAGACGCTGGAACAGGTTGCCCAGGGAGGTTGATTCTATGGGGGCTCCACTACTGCCCTGGGCAGCTTGGGCCAGGCCTGGACAACCCTCGAAGGGAAGAAATCGTTCCTCATGGCCAAACTGAGCCTTCCCTGGGGGATCCTGAGGCCATTTCCTCTCCTTTTATCACCTGACACTGGGAAGCAGAGCTCAACCTCCACCTGGCTGCAGCCTGCTCCCAGGGAGCTGCAGAGACCAATGAGGTCTCCCCTCAGCCTTCTCTTCTCCACACTAAACACCCCCAGCACTCAAGCTGTGGCCTCAGTAGTGCACAGTCCAGGGGAACAGCTACATCCCTACCCCTGGCTGGAGAGGAGCTGCTCATTAAAGCATGACTATTGCTCCTCTGCTGAAGAAACAGCACCAGATCTGCCCAAGGCTCTCAGTAACTCGGGCTTTTGCCCTTCACTTCCACAAAAATGGAGTCCATGGATTCCTACATCCGTGGAATGATTTGGAAGGAACCTTGAAGATCATCCAGTTCATACAGAGCCCATGTCAGGTTTCTTGGAACTGGATGATCTTCTACCCAAAGTTGCTCACAGCTTCATACATCCTACCCATGAAAACCCTGAGGGATGAGTTAATTCCATTTTCTCCACTCCCAAACACAAATATTTGTGTTTTGGTGAGTTTTTTTTTACTGTGTATCCATAATTTTTTATCTTTAACGCTAAACTTAAATCACGAAGTTGTTAACCATTAAGAAAACAAAACAAAACAAGAAAAAAAAAAATTTAAATAAGTAGAAGATCATTTAAAAACCCAAAACATTTCCACAAAGAGCCCTTGAGAAGGGGAAAATTGATGCATGGGAAACAATGGAGGAATGACAATTAAGAGCTCTAGGGATCTGGGGATGATTTGTCCACCCATTACAGACTCATTTCAATTTAAATTAAAATTCTTAACTATTTTCCAGTCTAACTAAAACAAAAAAAAATTTTTTTTAAAAAGAAAAATATGTATCTGGTGTCACATTAGAAGAGTTTTAATGGAGCTGCCTCTAGGGAAGGCAAGGAAAGCTCGTTAGGAGCACAACTGGAGATGGAGGGGGAAATGAATGAAGTCTGTGCTAGTCACTCCTAGTATGATGACAACGCTCCTAGTGTGATTAAAACATCCCTAGTATGATAAAAACACCCCCAATATAGGATAAAAACACCCCAATATATGATCAAAACACCCCAATATATGATCGAAACACCCTAATATGATAAAAACACCCCTAATAAATTATTAAAACACCCCAATATATGATTAAGACACCCCAAATATATGATTAAACACCCCTGGTATGCTCAAAACCTACCTCTAGTATGACAGAGCCAGCACTGGCAGAGCACTGTTGGTTTATCTCCACCCAACCATGGCCCTGGGGTGACACCAGGAGAGTTCAGGGGGTGTTGGAGTGGAGCTGCTGCAGCTGAAGCAGACTTGAGTAACTCCAAGGACACCCAAAAAAATAATTTACTCAGTCTTCATGGTTTGAGCTCTGTCAGGAGCTGGTCAGAATCCTCTGACCTGCAAGCCCTCGGCAGAAAACAGGCCCTATGGTGTGTCACAGAATCCTGGAACCACAGAATGGCTCAGGTTGGAAGTGAGCTGAGGTTGGAAGGGGTCTCAGAGATCATTTCCTCCAACCTCTCCACCATGCCCAGGGACACCTCTCAACTAGACTCAGCTGCTCAAGGCCTTGAACACCCCCAAGGCTGAGGTATCCACAGTCTCTCTGGACAGCCTGTTCCAGAGTCTTACCACCCTCCTGCTGCAGAACTTCTTCCTCAGCTCCAGTCTGACCCTCTTCTGCCTCAGCTTCAAACCATTCCACTTTGTCCTGTCTCCAGACACCCTCAGTAAGAGTCCCTCTGCAACCTTCCCGCAGGATCCCTTCAGGCAATGCAAGGCAGCTCTAGGGTCCCCCTGAAACCTTCTCTTTTCCAGGTTCCACTCCCCCAGCTCCTTCAGCCTGTCCTCACTTTCAACTCAACAAATCTCTGTAGTCATTGTTCACAAGATGAGGCTGGTACCCAGAGGTGCACCTTTGCCTCCTCTTTGGAATCATGGAACTATTCAGGTTGGAAAGGACCTTTAAGATCACTGAGCCCAACCATAACCCAACTGCCATGACCACCAAACTGTGTCCTGAAGTGCCACTTCTAAAGCTTCCTGGGCACCTCCAGGCATGGCAAATCCACCACCTCCCTGGGCAGCCTCTTCCAGTCCCTGACCACTCTTGCAGCACAGCAACTGTTTCTCATGGCCAACCTCAACCTCCTGTGGCACCATTTCAGGCAATTTTCTCTTCTTCTATCACCTGCCATTCTCTGGACCTGCTCCAGCCTCTCAATGTCCTTCTGGGACTAAGTGGCCCAGAACTGACCCCAGCAACTCTCAGATGGTTCACACAGAACTTTGTGTCTGAGTGGACTTAATGAAGCAGCTCACTGGAAAACTCAATTTCTGTGAACTGTGCTGTGACCAAGACAATTTTCCTAATGGCCAGGGAGAGGAGCTTCAGCTGTTGTTTCCAGAGAAGAAAACCTGAAGGAAGGTTCAAATGAGGCTGGAGTTGGCTTCTTCTAAGAACAAGAGGAAATGGCCTGAAACTGCACCAGGAGAGGTTGAGATTGGCCATGAAGAACAATTTCTGTGCTGCAAGAGTGGTCAGAGATTGGAACAGACTGTCCAGGGAGGCAGTAGAGTCCCCATCCCTGCTGGTGTCCAGAAAGGTGTGGCCATGCATTTGTGGCCATGATGGGGTTGGGCTGGTGGCTGTACTGGATGATTTCAGAGGACTTTTCCAGCCCAAACCATTTTGTGTTTCTGTGGCAGAACCCATGGACCAAGTGAAAAACACCTTACGTGTAGACCTGGGTTTGCAGTTCTGAAGGTGCTCAAGATCCAGGAGCAGCAGTGGTGGAAGTGAAAGCCAGGATTAAGGAAGAGCTGGACCATATGCTCCTGCTTTTGTCACCGGCAACACTTCTGCATTTCAGAGAAACACACAGAACCTGGAGCTCAATGTGCAACCACTGCTGCTCCAGGTGGGGCTTCACTGGGGGTGCCTGGCCTGGGGAAGAGAAGTCTCCAAGGACAAGTTTTTGTGGCCTTGCAGTGCCTAAAGGGGCCCAGCAGAAAGCTGGAGACAGACTTTTGAGCAGGGACTGTTGTGACAGGACAAGGGGGAATGGTTTTGGCTCAAAGAGGGAGATTTAGAGTGGAGAGAAGGGAGAAAGGTTTGATCCTGAGGTTGGAGAGAGCCTGTCTGAGCGTGCCCAGAGAGGTGGGAGCTGCCCCATAGCAGCATTGCAGGTCAGGTTGTTTGTGGCTTTGAGCAACCTGCTGTGGTTGGGGATGTCCCAGCTGGCTGCAGGAGGTCGGTCTGGGTGAGCTTTGAAGGTCTCTTCGCACCCAAACCATTCCACAGTTCCAAAGTTCCTACAGGTCTGCCTGCAACCCTCCAAAGACCTGAAGTCACTGTGCCCTACCTCCCTGGACCTGCTGATCCCACCACAGCCCAGAGTCACTGCTGCCTTTCCTCTCAGTCTAAAGGATCTGATCCTGCTTTCAACACATGAAGGAAACCACCCAGTGATCTCATCTGTAATGGCCTCCCAATGCACCAGGACCAAGCTGGAGCCTGCTCATTGAGGGATTTTTTCTTGCATAGGAGATTGCTTTGGTTAGAAAAGACCTCTGAGGTCACTGAGTCCAACATCAACCCAACACTACCAATGGTTAGCAGATGAATATGGACCACTACTGAGCCTCCATGCAGCTACCTGCAATACCAGCCTCTGCTCAGGTTGGGTGGCCAAGCCCATCCTAGGACCTGGGGAGGAATTTTGATGTTGTGGAGAGCCTGTCCCAGGTGTTGGGCAGGCTCTGGAGACAGCAAACTGTCTTCGAAGCAGATTTGCTGGTGTAGCTCAAACACCCAGAACCTGGAGCTGTATTGGGAAGCAGCTTCTGCTGCTGAGATGCCAAACATTTCATGGTGAAGCAGCTAAGATGTTGTCTCACCCAGGTAGGAAGAGTTGGTAGGATCTGGACAGCTGATCAGCTCTCCAGGTGGCATTCTTGTTGGTTGGGTTTGTTTGGGGGTTGTGAGAATGTGAAGAGTCTTCAACTTGGTGTAAGCAACCTGGGCTTGAAGATGATATGCTTCCATCCCCCTTACCACAGGCTTTGGCATTGGCAAGAGGGTTGGAACTGAATGATTTTCAAGGTCCCTTCCAGCCCACACCATGGATTGTGACCTTACACAAGCCAGCTGCCTGCAAGAGGAGCACCAGACAGAATTTATGGCCAATGCGCCTCACTGCAGAGGTCTCCACGAGCTTGGCACACAAATCAATCTCTTCCTGCCTGCTCTGGTTCTGTGTGGACAGCAGGAGCAGGGCAGGGATTGTGCCCTTGTACTGAGCACAGCTGATGCCACAACTTGGGTGCTGGCTTCAGTTCTGGGTCTCTCCCTCCCCCAAGGACAGAGAGACAGGAGCAGGTCCCGAAATGGGCAACAGAGGTAGAGAAGGGTCTGGAGAAGAAGGCTGGGGAGGAGCAGCTGAGGGAGCTGGGGGTTTTTAGTGTGGAGAAGAGGATGCTGAGGGGAGACCTCATTGCTCTCTGCAGCTCCCTGAGAGGAGGCTGCAGCCAGGTGGGGGCTTGGGCTCTGCTCCCCAGGAAGAAGCAACAGAAGAGGGAATGGCCTCAAGTTGCCCCAGATGTTCAGGTTGGCCACGAGAAACAGTTTCTGCCCTGAGGGTTGTCCAGGCCTGGCCCGGGCTGCCCAGAGCACTGGAGGAGTCTCCATCCCTGGAGGAGTTTCGGAGCTGTTTAGCTGTGGTGCTGAGTGGCATGGTTTGGTGGTGCCTTGGCAGTCCTGGGTTTGGACTCCATGATCTTCAAGGTCTCTTCCAACCAAACCACTCTGTGATTCCATGACTGTGCTGGTCAGAGACCACTGTTGGGATCTCTATCCATGTGTGGTCATAACCATTGACCTTACTGCAGGAGCTGTGAAGGATATCCAGAGTGTGGCTGCCTCCCCCAGCAGAGGCACAGCTCTGCGTCTCCCCACCCAGGACCCTGAGCTAGACCCTGGTCCTGCCATAGGCCTTCTGTTTATTGGCCACCAACCCCCTCCAGCATTGTGGACCCTCAGGTCACAGGTTGCTGCAGCTTCCCCAAGGCCACATCTCTGGGGCTGAGAGCCTGGAGAAAAGCAGCCCCAGAGGGGACTTGATCAATTCAAGAGGATGGGGCCAGGCTCTTAGTGATGCCCAGGGTCAGAGCAAGGGGCACAAACTGGACCCCAGAAGGCTCCAACCCGCAACATTCTGTGATTCCATTTAGAATCATACAGTGGTTTAGGTTGGAAGAGACCTCCAAGATCATCCAGTTCCAATCCCCTGCCATAGGCAGGGACACCTCCCACTAGATCAGGTCATTCAAGGCCTCCTCCAGCCTGGCCTTAAACACATCCAGGGAGGGAGCAGCCACAACTTCCCTGGGCAACCTGTTCCAATGCCTTGCCACCCTCACTGTGAAGAACTTCCTCCTAACATCCCCTTTAAATCTCCCTCCGCCAATTTGAACCCATTCCCCCGCATCTTGTCATTGCAAGACCTTGTGAATAGTCCCTCCCCAGCCCTCCTGTAGGCCCCCCTCAGATACTGGAAGACCACTACAAGGTCTCCTCGAAGCCTTCTCTTCTCCAGGCTGAAAAGCCCCAACTCTTTCAGCCTGTCCTCACAGCAGAGGTGCTCCAGCCCTCTGAGCATCTTTGTGGCCGCCTCTTGACTCTCTCCAACAGTTCCATGACCTTCTTGTGCTGGGGGCTCCAGAACTGCACACAGTACTCCATCCTGCCCCTCTGGCATACAACAGCACGACTCAGCTTGGTGTCACCTGCAGCAGCTGAGGTGCCTTTGTCAGTGAGACAAAGATACTGAGCAGCACTGATGCCACAGTGCAGACCCCTGAGGACACTGCTTGTCACCCATCTCCTGGACACGGAGCCATGGACCACTGCTCTCTAGGTGAGAGCATCCAGCCCCTTTCTCATCCCCTGGCCAGCCCACCCAGCACATCCACATCCCTCTAGCTCAGAGAGGAGGATGCTGTGGACTGCTTAAAGAACTTATAGCACTGTTGGGTTTTGCTTGCTGAAGCTGATGGTGTGGACAATGACCCTGAGAGGGGAGCAGCAACCAAGCTCACTCAGGAGGTGCTGCAGTCAGAGAATATTTATTAGGAATTAGTATGGAGGAAGTGTGCAGAACAAAGAAAGGCAAGGTTAAAAATCCCCATGTAGACAGCTGTGGTCCAAGGGCAGCTGTCAGTGTGGCACCAACCCTTTACCTGTGCAGGCAGGGTATCTGCCAGCCCCAGCAGGAAGCTGCTTGGTGCCAGTCACAGGTGGCAGCTGGACAAGATGTCTTCTACCAGCCTCTTGTAGACCCAGGCGTCCCCCTTGATCCGCTGCCGACGGATGCCCACCAGGCCTGCTGTGCCCAGTTGGCAGACCTCCAGTTCAAACACCAGGGACACCCTGCTCATGTCCCAGTGCTGCTGGCACCGCAGGGTGTAGCTGCACACACAGGGAGACACAGGAGGGTCACAACTCACTCGATCACAGTATGGTGGGGTTGGAAGGGACCTCTGCAGATAATCCAGCCCAACCCCCCTGCCCAGGCAGGGGCACCCCAGGCACATGGACACAGCCAGGTGAGTTTGGAAGGTCTCCAGAGAAGGAAACTCCATCAGGTCTTCACCATGTGGTTTGGGATTAACAAGAGCACCTAGCAGGTGTTGCTGTATTCAAGAGACAGGGAACTGCTGGACAGAGTCCATGGGGCACCCAAAGGTGCTGATGGGCCTGGAACAACTCTGTGAGGAGTAAAAGCTGAGAGCCTGGAGAAGAGCAGCCCCAGATCCCAGGGGATCTGATCAGTGCTCAGCAGGAGCTAAAGGGGCTGTGGGGATGGCTGATGGGGTCAGACTCTGCTCAGTAGTGATCAGGGACAGGACAAGAGGCTCAAATGTGAGCCCAGGAGGTTCCACACTAATAGAAGAAAATTCTTTGGTGTGAGGATGCTAGAGCCTGGGCTTGAAGATCATCCAGGGGGATGATCCATGGCAGGGAGATTGGAACTGGATTATCTTCAAGGAGGGTTGGGACTGGAATGATCTTAAAGGTCCCTTCCTTCTCTGTGTGGACAAGTTCAAGCCATCCCATCTCCTACTCACCCGCTGAGGACATATTCCACCTGCTTCTTGGACAGCACAGCCATGAGGTCACTCAAGACATGGTCTGGATTCAGCAGCTGGGTGGTAGTGACATTGTAGTGTGCCTGCAAGTAGCCAGGAATAGGAGGGAACAAAAACAAACAAAAAAAAGAAAAACAAGAACAAATCACAAAAATCTTTCCTCCTGGAACTGAGAACACAAAATGTTAACACAGAGAAGAACTTGAGAAACATCCAACCAGGATGAGAAATACCTCAGCTGCCCAGCACTGTGAACTAAATAGCAGCTGCTGGGCAACTAATCCTGTAGAGAGCAAGAGAAGCCAGGAGGAGCATGGTGCTGAGAGCAGCCTCATGGGCATCCTACAGCTGGCACTTGGCACCTCTGACACTGAGGAAAAGACATGGCACCTCAGTGGCTTTTTGCAGACCTAGCAGCCTCTTGGAGACCTCAGTGTGCCTTAGTGGCTTCTTGTGAACCTTAGTACACCTTAGTGGCTTCTCTGAGACATCAGTAGCTTCTTGGGCACCGACTACGGTCATGTTAAAAGCAACAAGGTAACTCACTGCTCCTGAGCTTACTGCTGCAGGGGGTTGGTGTCACACCTAATGCCTGGTAGAAGGAGTTGCCCACTGTGGGAGCTCGTGGACTGCTTTCAGATGTCATGAGGGAACATTTCTGTGTCACTGTACCAGGCCATGGGTGCTCCATCTGCCTTTTGGAGTCATAGAGGCAGAGGAGAGGGAACAACGTGGTAGAACAGCCTGAGAAATGAAGGCAGGATGGGGATACTCCATGACCTGCTTCTCACAGAGCCCTGTGGACCTGCCATGAGCGCTGCAGCGCTGGGCCCTGAGCTTGTGCGGCTGACAAGGGCCTCTGGGGCAAGCTCCCAGCTGCACTGCAGGGGCTGAGCTGCACTTACTCAGGCTGCAAAGCACAAAGGGGTCCCTTTTACTGACGGGCAGCCCCCTGCCACCTGCAGCAGACAGCCGCCTGAAAGAGCACAGCACTGACTGCCACGGAGTTGCTGCTGGTCCTCTGACAGCCTGCTCTCTCCTGTGGTCCCCCTGCCTCTCAAACACATTGAACACAGATGCAGCTGCAGATTCCTCCTGGTGTGACTCTTGCAGGTTGGAGTGCTACACACACTGTAGCACTGGAGTGCTACAACACTACTGTTTATAGGATCAGGGAATGGTTTGGTTTGGAAGGGACCTTCAAAGCTCACCTAAGTCCAACCCCCCTGCAGGCAGCAGGGACATCTTCAAGTAGAACAGGTTGCTCAGAGCCATGTGCAGCCTCATCATTAATGTCTCCACTTCCCTGCTCTACTTCCAAACCAATGCCCCTTGGCCTATTCCCACAGGCCCTTCTTAAGAGTCCCTCCCCATCCTGCCTGGAGGTCCTCCAGTCCTCACATCATCATCTCCTTGGTAGTCTCCCGTGGACCCTCTCCAGTAGCTCCAGGTCTCTCTTGTGTTGGTGGCCTCACCCTGCAGGTGAGGTCTGAGCAAAGCAGAGGGGCAGAATCCCCTCTCTCCATCTCTGGCCACACTGAGACACTGGAACAGGTTGCCCAGGGAGGCTGTGGATGTTGTTTCCATGCCTTGAGCAACCTGGGCTAGAAGATCACCTAGTTCCAAGCCCCCCTGTCATGGACAAAGCCCGAGGTTCCTTTCAACTCAAACCGTTCCACAAATCCTGGACTATAGAAACCTAAGCCCAGCAGTCATACCTTGAGTTTCCTTGGGTTATCCCTACTGCACCTCTTCTTCTTGCTTGGTGTCAGCATTGTGATCACCTTATCCAGGCCTCTTTCAAGGCTTCCAAATATCTTGGCTTTTCTCTTCTTCTGGTTGCTACCCACCTGAGCTGGGTTGAGGTCTAAATCCACTGGAAGGGCCCTGTTTAAATGCAACAAATTCAGTTTTAACTAATTTAGAAGTTAAATGTGTTAAAAGTTTCATTTAGAACTCATTTAACACATTGAGAAGTTAATTATCCAAGTACATCACTAAAACATCACCAGGCACTGGCAGAAGGAAGAACAAAGCAAAGTGTTCTGGCTGATGGAATCATAGAGCAACTCTCCATGGTGTTGGAAAGGTCCTGGCAGGCAAGCGAAGTGCCTGGATACTTGCAGAAGGGAAAAGTGGTGCCCATTTTTAAACAGGACCCTAGAAATGACCAACCTGGCAGCCTCGTCTCAGTGCTTGGGAAGATCATGGAACAGACCCTCTTGGGAGTTCTGCCAAGGCAGGTGTGGGACAGGGAGGTGACTGGAGACAGCCAGCACAGCTGCACCAAGGGCAGGTCCTGCCTGGCCAGCCTGGTGGCTTCCCACAGTGTGGTGACTGCAGCAGGGGACAAGTGAAGAGCCATGGATGCCATCTCTCTGGACTTCAGCAAGGCTTTTGACACAGTCCCCACAGCATCCTGCTCTCTGAGATGGAGAGATGTGGATGTGCTGGGTGGGCTGGCCAAGGGATGAGGAAGAGGCTGGGTGGTCACAGGGCTCCATGTCCAGATGGAGATGGGTGACAAGCAGTGTCCTCAGGGGTCTGCACTGGCACCAGTGCTGCTCAGTATCTTTGTCAGTGAGACAGAGTCTGAGGCACCTCAGCAAGGCTGCTGGTGACACCAAGCTGTGTGGTGCTTGTTGTATGCCAGATACAACAGGATGGGCAGGATGATGTCCAGAAAGACCTGACCAAGTTGGAGAGGTGGCTGAGAAGAACCTCCTGAGGTGCAACAAGGCCAAGGGGAAGGTCCTGCAGCAGGGTCAGGGCAGCCCTGGATATCAATCCAGGCTGGGGGTGTTGAGATTGAGAGCAGCCCTGCAGAGAATGACTTGGGGTGCTGGGGGTGGAAGGCTGGACAGGAGGCAGCAATGGGCACTGGCAGCACAGAAGGCCAAGGGCAGCCTGGGCTGCATCCAAAGCAGTGTGGCCAGAGGTGGAGAGGGGGGATCCTGCCCCTCTGCTCAGACCTCACCTGCAGGGCTGTGTCCAGCTATGGGGCCACCAAGATGCTGAGAGGGCTGCAGAACATCTGCTGTGGGGGACAGGCTGCCAGAGTGGGGCTGTGCAGGCTGGAGAAGAGAAGGCTGCAGGATTGCTTAGAGCTGCATTTCAGTATCTGCAGGGCACCTGCAGGCAGGCTGGGGAGGGACTGTTGAGAAGGGCCTGTGGGGACAGGCCGAGGGGCAGTGGTTTGGAAGTGGAGCAGGGCAGAGTTAGGTTGAAGATGAGGAGGAAGTTGTGCAGAGTGAGGGTGGGGAGAGCCTGGCACAGGCTGCCCAGGGAGGTGGTGGAGGCTCCCTCCCTGGAGACATTGAAGGTCAGACTGGAGGTGTCCCTGTGCAGCCTGCTCTGGTTGGAGATGTCTGCTGAGTGCAGGGGGTTTGGACTGGGTGACCTCTGGAGGTCCCTTCCCTGCTGCAAGTCAGAAGTGCACACCAACACCTGGCCCTTTACCTTGCTTGATGCAGAACCTCAGCTGCTGTCCATCCATCTGTGTCTGTGGGGCTTGCAGGCCTCCTCGTTGGGGTGGCAGCAGGGAACTGGGTCTCTGCAAGGAAAGC
>VWZI01014540.1:66071-77009 GCA_013396835.1 Psilopogon haemacephalus
TTTCTTTCCTTTAGGAGGGATTTCTCATCACCATCAACCATCTCTTACACCCAGGCCCCCTTTTACCCTACCTCAGAGGGATAAAATTTTAATTAAAAAAATATTAAAACCTCAAATTCTGCACTGAAAAATATCAAAACAAACCAAAACAAAAACTCTGCAACTGATTTCCCTACTCAAGCCCTGGAGCAACCACTGTGAGTCACCATCGGAGGTGAGGTGGAAGAAGGTTACAGTGGCCTCTTTTCTCCACTGCTTCCCTCCCAGGATCAACACCAAGCAAGTCCTTGTGTTCAGTTCTTCACCATGATGGAAGCTTGAGGAGAAGACAGGGAGGATGGGGGGATGGTGGAAGAGCTTGTGGATGTCCCCTCCCTGGAGATGTTCAAGAGTAGATTGGATGAGGGCTTGAAGGTCATCCAGTTCTAACCCCCTGCCATGGGCAAAGCCAAGGAACTGGATGAGATGATCTTCAAGGTCCCTTCCGACCCAACCTATTCTGTGGTACTAGAAAACCCAGACTACATTCCCATTGGAATTTACAGCCATTCCTGGGGCAAAGCCTGTGCTGTCATCACTGATATTCAAGACATACCTGCCAAGGTCTGGAAGGGAGTGGTTGGCATTTGTGCCTCAAGCTGTCTCTCTGGGAAAGGAGTCCTTGGAGAAGGCAGCTGCAGGGGCATCTCCTTCCTTAAAGCTGGCCGTGTGTTAGCGTTCTCTTTGTTTTCATCCTTTTTTGATGCCACTTTTCTTGTCACTGGAGTGGATGCTGGGAACTCCCTGCCCTCCAGTTCAGGATCATGGCTTGAATGCTACAAAAGATGTCACAAAAGACATTGAGTCACAGCTTTGCCCGTGGCAGAGGGGTTAGAACTGGACGGTCTTCAAGGGGGTTTGGAACTGGATGATCTTCAAGGTCCTTTCCAACTTCAAAGATCTACCCAGCTCCAGCCTAGCTCCAAGATCTTGTTGATAGAATCACAAAATGGTTTAGGCTAGAAGGGACCTCAGAGTTCACCTCCTCCAACTTTCCCACCATGGGCAAGGACACCTCTCAACTAGAATCAACTGCTTAAGGCCTCATCCAGCCTGGTCTTGAACATCCTCAGGCAGGAGGCATCCACAGCCTCCCTGTACAGCCTGCTCCAGAGTCTCACCACCCTCACACTGAAGATCATCTTCCTCAGATCCAGTCTGACTCTCCTCTGCCTCAGCTTCAAACCATTCCTCCTTGGCCTGTCTCAGAAACCCTTAGGAAGAGTCCCTTAGCAGCCTTCCTGCAGGATCCCTTGAGGCATCGGAAGGCAGCTCTAAAGTCCTCCTGGAGCCTTCTCTTTTCTGTGCTGAACACCACCAGCTCCCTCAGCCTGCCCTCACAGCAGAGCCCCTCTTTAGAAGCACCTCTGTTTGATGTACCTTATCTTTCCCCCATTGTCTCATCCTCCAATTGCTGTTTTCATACACATCAAGAAGCTCAAGTTTTCATCACATGAACCATGGCCCTAGAGGAAGCCACAGTTTTGCTTAAAGACATAAAACATTTCTTTACCCACTTTGTGGCTCCCCTGGCCCAAGGTGCACCACACCTCTTCAAGACAAAATTTTTACACTGAGAAGAGACTTTGGGTTAAGAACATCTACTTATTTTTGCAGGAACCAGTTACTTATTCTCCAAACACCTGCTTTTTCCTCTGTGCTTTTAGGAAGAATTCTTCTGATGGAGACTCTTCAGATGCTGAAGCTGCATGAGGTGGGAGTTGACTGCAGCCTGGCACTTCTCCCTGTGTCATGGCTTTTTCAGGCTGGAAAGAAAAGACTCAGCTGAGGTTCCACAATTCAAAGCAAGATTTCACCAGGCAAGCTGCATTAAACTCTAAACCTTATTGCTCTATAAGCTGTTAATTATTGGTAACAACTTATTGAGGTTTCATCTGCTGGTCACCTAAGTTTTATGATGTGGCTTTAACACTGTCACTGTGGATTTGCCTATTGAGGTTTGAGTTGGACACAAGGAACAAGATGCAGGACAAGAGAAAATGACCTCAAGCTGCTCCAGGAGAAGTTTAAGTTGGATATGAGGAACAATTTCTGTCCCTTGAGGGTTGTTCAGGCCTGGCCCAGGCTGCCCAGAGCAATGGTGGAGTCCCCATTCCTGGATGGGTTTCAAAGCTGGAGATGTGGTGCTGAGGGCCATGGTTTGGTGGTGCCCTGGCAGTGCTGGAGGATAAGGGTTGGACTCCATTAACTTAAAGGTCACTTCCAGACAAAATTTTGTGATTCTGTCTGGAATTTTCCCCAAAGCACCATCAACAACTCATCACCTGTGTCAAGAAGAGGGGCCACTGATGACAAAACAGTATCAGTCCAGGCTGGGGGTGATGAGATTGAGAGCAGCCCTGCAGAGAAGAACTTGGGGTGCAAAGCTGGACAGGAGGCAGCAATGGGCACTGGCAGCACCAAAGGCCAAGGGCAGCCTGGGCTGCATCCAAAGCAGCGTGGCCAGAGGTGGAGGGAGGAGAACCTGCCCTTCTCTTCTGCCTCTCCTCACAGGAGAGCTGCTCCAGCCCTTGGATCATCTTTGTGGCCTCCTCTGGACTCACTCCAGCAGCTCTGCGTTCTTCTGCTGGGGACACCAGAATTTGAAGCAGGATTGGAGGTGAGGTCTCAGCAGAGCAGAGCCAAGGGGCAGAATTCCCTCTCTTGCCCTGCTGCTCATACTTCTCTGGGTGTTCCTGTGGAGTTGCTCAGAGGGAGGCTGAGCAGGGCTGAGTGCACAGCAGCCTGCTGAGCCAGAGCAGCATTTAACCACTCTTACCCTGGTGAGTTTGAAAGCCTACCTCAAGGTCTGCAGGTGGTGTGGTGCTGCCATGGCACTTCAGACCTGGTAGAAGCCTTAAGGAGACTCCTTTTCCATGAGCCTTCTTGGATTGAAGCAAGAGGTAGGTGGCTGTAATCTGGTCATATTTCCACTGGGAAGAGAAAAGCAGAAAAACTCTTTTAATCCCCTCTTTAGAAGCACAGTAAGGACAATGCAAGATTAGCCTCCAGAAAACTTGTGAGTTACTACAGATTATTCTACCTGATGGGCATCCCTGGTGTTTGATCATCTAAGGAATGAAAGGAGCTGGAAATGTAAGGGATGATCTCTTCTCCGTACTAACAAGGGACAGGATGAGAGGAAACAGCCTCGTGTTGCCTCAGGGGAGATTGAGGTTGGACATGAAAAGAAAATTCTTCCACGAAGAGGTTCTCAAAGCCTAGCACAGGCTGCCCAGGGAGTGGTTTTTGGAACCAGTTTAGCCCCAGCCCAGCTGGAAGGGCTTTCCCAGCTGAAACGGTTCTGTGTTTCTGCCCAGAGATGCTGTGGAGTCTCCTTCTCTGGGGATTTTCCAGACTTTTCTGGATGTGCTCCTG
Organism: Psilopogon haemacephalus; assembly: GCA_013396835.1. Lineage (NCBI taxonomy): Eukaryota > Metazoa > Chordata > Aves > Piciformes > Megalaimidae > Psilopogon > Psilopogon haemacephalus. The sequence goes on from VWZI01014540.1 coordinate 69,489, forward strand.
TGTGACCTGCCCTGGATGCCCCTGCTCTGGCAGGGGGTTGGACTGGATGATCTCCAGAGGTGCCTTCCAACCACTACCATTCCCTAATTCTCCATGTTCAGTGTCAGTTTGCGCACCAACGTGTCACTTTAGAGGATACTCAATACGTGTCTCAGGATGTGGGACACAGACCAGTATGAGAACTACAACTGGGAGCAGACTCCATCACCTGCAGTGAGCTGCAGAGGTGTGCACTCGAGTCAGTATTTCACCCAAACTCTCAGTTTTTGGAAGGCCATCCCCATTTGCCCAAGAGTTGCACCAATTCCTGCTCACAGGTGCCACGCCTGAGGTCTGCTGCAGATGCACTTAAGTCTTGATTAGTTGCAATGGAGTAGAAGTCCTCCAGCCCTCCACCCAGGTGCCACAAACCTCTTTTCCCTGTGCATATCACCCAAAACTGTGTGTGTAACTGCAGGACAGGGAGCATTGACTCCACAAACCCCTCCTGAGCACCACAAACTTCCCAAACTCTGCTTCTGCCACTCTCAAGTGGAAGATCATTTTCCAAAGCAAAGAACTTGGTCATTGCCACCACCTGTGCTGGGCTGCACCCAGAGGGGTGGTGGGTAGTAGGGTAAGAGGGGATTCTGCTGCTTGACTCTGCACTGCTGAGACCTCAGTTCCAATCCTGCCTCCAGTTCTGGTGTCCCCAGCACAAGGAGGACACAGCTGCTGGACAGAGTCCAGAAGAGGCCAGAGATGATCCAAGGGCTGGAGCAGCTCTGCTGTGAGGAGGAGCTGGTGTTATTCCACCTGGAGACGAGAAGGTTCCAAGGGGACCTTAGAGCTGCCTTCCAATGCCTAAAGGGATCCTGCAGGAAGGCTGCAGAGGGACTTTTCCTGATGGTGTCTAGAGACAGGACAAGCAGGAACAGTTTGAAGCTGATGCAAAGCAGGGTCAAACTGGATCTGAGGAAGTTCTTCAGTAGGAGGGTGGTGAGACACTGGAACAAGCTGCCCAGGGAGGCTGTGGATGCCTCCTGCCTGGGAGCATTCAAGGATGAGGCCTTGAGCAACCTGGGCTGGTGGGAGGTGTCCCTGCCCATGGCAGGGCGTTGGAACTGGGTTATCTTTAAGGTCTCTTCCAACTGTGATGCTATGCACAAAGAATCAAACAATTTAGTCTGAAGAGAGAATTTTCAGTCAGTATGAGGCTGGTAAATTCATCATGCTTTAAGGGTCTTCTATACCCCACAGGAGCACTGCTGCCATTGAGGTTCAATTCCAGGAGCAGTCAGGTTCAGTTTTTGTCATATGTATTCATAAGTGACTAAAGATACTATTCACAGGTTAAAAAATAAGGTAACACAAAAAAACCCCAAACAAATAAACACCCCAAAAACAAACCACCAAAAGTATTTTAGGTCTGGGAGATGCTCTGATATTTTCATCTCTTTTTTTCCCCCCCTCTTTGATTACTGAACCACTTCAAACCAAAGAGGCAGCCCAGCAAGCAGGATCTGGTGTTCAGCTGTACAGTTCTGAAAGCCTCTTTTAACTTTTTAAGGGATTCAGAAGGATTTTAATATGGTGGGAAAATCATAGTTTTCCTTTTATTGTTATTTTAACAAGCTTGGGAAATAACAGTAAGCAAATACAGTAATAAAAATACTGTAAATACAGCAGTAAGAAACATCATGAGCACAATTAAAGGAAGAAAAAAGAAAAAAACACAACAATCCAAAATGCAGTTTTTACTCCAGAGCTGTAGTTGTAAGCTGATAGATTCTGGAGATCAACAGATCCTTAAATTTCAAGAAGTATAGAAATTAATAGTAGAAAATAAGCCAGCATCCCACTGAATACAGCAGACTTCACTGTCTGACTCTGTTTAATTAATGTAAATGACTGATAATTAATTCTTACCTGTGATATCAGCTCCACGATGCTCTCCTTGCTCTGTTGGTGGAACACAGAAAGCTCTGACACGCAATCTTCATCAAGATGTTCCATCTGCAACAACACAATCACAGAATCATGGAATGGCCTGGGTTGGAAAAGACCTCCAAGTTCACCCAGTCCAACATCAACATAACCCTACCATGGCCGTTAAACCAAGTCTCCAAGTGCTATGGCCACTGCAGGGATGGGGACTCCACCACCTCCTTGGACAGCCTGTGCCAATCTGTCTGCTCTTGCAGCACAAAGACTGTTCCTCATGGACAACCTCAACATCCCCTGGCACCATTTCAGGCCATTTCTTCTCCTTCTCATACCAAAACATGAGGTTTCCAAGGGATCTCACAATCCACATCTGCCCGGGGCACTGCCAGCAATTTCAGAGCTGAGTCAATTACCCACGATTTTACACCCTCTATTTTAAATAGTCAGCATCAGAGCTAACCCTTGCAGGGATCAGATTGGAAGAGTCACACAGCTTCAACAGCTCCACAGCCTGACCCCCTCCTTGAAGAGAGGCTGCAAATTCAGGTCAGAAAGCTGACAGCAGAGATTTTCAGAAGACTGGAAGCCACCCTTTCACCTGACCATGAACATTCCCAGCTGCCAGATGTGCTCATCACTTCTAGAGGCATTTGGAAGGGAAGCTGGGAGCACAGAGAAGCTGCTCTTTAGCTGGAGGAACAGTGGCATCCAGTGGCCAAAGGGAAACATGGTCTGCAGACCTCCTCACAACTTGCCAGGGCAGTTAGGTGGGTTTTGTCATCTCCATACTGCCTGAGCCTCTAACACAAGTTCAACACAAGATATAGACAGGACCAACACCCCTTAGGCTGCCTCAGTGCCTCTGCCCATGCTGCTGACAAGGTGCTCAACAGTACTGGTGCCTTGGGAGTGGGAACTGGAGCCAGTGCTGCCTAACATCTTTGTGGGTGATATGGGCAGTGGCATTGAGGCACTCTCAGCAGGTATGGGGGTGACACCAAGCTGTGTGGCCTTGTTGACAAGCTGGAAGGAAGGGATCTCCCCCTTTAGTCTGCTCTCCTCAGACCCCACCTGGAGTGTGCAGTTCTGGAGCCCCCAACACAAGAAGAATATGGAACTGTTGGAGAGAGTCCAGAGGAGGGCCACAAAGATGATCAGAGGGCTGGAGCACCTCTGCTATGAGGACAGGCTACAAGAGTTGGGGCTTTTCAGCCTGGAGAAAAGGCGGCTTTGAGGAGACCTTATAGTAGCCTTCCAGTATCTGAAGGGGGCCTACAGGAGGGCTGGGAAGGGACTGTTCACAAGGTCTTGTAATGACAGGACAAGGGGGAATGGGTTTAAACTGGCAGAGGGGAGACAAAGGGGATGTTAGGAGGAAGTTCTTCACAGTGAGGGTGGTGAGACACTGGAATGGGTTGCCCAGGGAGGTTGTGGCTGCTCCCTCCNCCATCTGAAAACATCTGGAGAGGCTGCAGATCTGGACCCAAGCCAACCTCATGAAGTTCAACAAGGCCAAGGGCAAGATTCCTGCAGCTGGATCAACGCAATCCTAGCATAGATCTAGGCTCGGTGAGCAGTGGCTGAAGAGCAGCCTGGAGAAGAAGACCTTGGGGGTGTCAGGTGGTGACAAACTCCCCAGAAGCCAGCAATGGTCACTGGCAGCCCAGCAGGCAGCTGTGTGCTGAGCTGCAGCCAAAGCAGGGAGAGCAGCAGCACAGGGAGGGGATTCTGCCCTTCTGCTCTGCAGCACTGCCTCCAGTTCTGGAGCCGTCAGCACAAGAAGGACCTGGAGCTGCTGGAGACCTTGGAGCAGTCTTGCAGTACCAGAAGGGGCTCCATGAGAGCTGGGGACAAGGGCTGGGAGTGTCAGGATGAGGGAGAATGGCTTTGAGATGCTCAGGAGGAACCTCATGGGCTCCAGTTTGTGCTTCTTGCCCTGTCCCTGGGCACCATTGGGCAGAGCCTGGCCCCAGCCTCTTGTCCCTCACAGCCCCTTCAGCTCTTGCTGAGCATTGATAACATCCCCTCTGGAGCTGCTCTTCTCCAGGCTCCACAACCCCAGGGCTCTGAGCAGCTTTGTGGCCAGAAAGTAGCCTCAAAGGACCACCTCAAAGCCCATCTCTGGAGAGAAGTTTTCACACACTATGGTGTAAGGATGGCAGAAGGCCTGCAGAAGTGACATAAAACACTTCATGAGTGATGGCACAGGTTTACTCACTGTGTGTTTGCTCTGCAACTGGACAGCATCAGAGTAGCCTTCCATCAGCCAGGGGTGGCTCAGCAGATGTTTGACTGTAATTCGCTTCTTGGGGTCCACCTGGGAGGCAATAAAAAAAGAAGGTGACCCTTCAGTGACTGAGGAAAACTGCTGCTGCTCAGAGCTTTAGCGTGGTTAGAAGGTGACATGGACACTTCAGCTGTGTCAAAGGGAAGGTCAAATATGTGGCCTGTGAACAGCAGTTATGGAAGCTAGACCTGCATGAGGATCTGGGCTGAAACTGTGCCAGGGAAGATCGAGATTGGCCATGAGGCCATTTCTGTGCCGCAAGAGTGGTCAGGGATTGGAAGAGGCTGCCCAGTGAAGTGGTGGAGTCCCCATCCCTGGAGGCCTTCCAGAAAGTTGTGGCCATAGCATTTGGGTTGGGTTGATTGTTGGACTGGAGGAGCTTGCAGAGCTCTCCCAAACCAAACGACTCTGTGGTTCTGTGATTCCTGTCCCAGGAATGTGGAGCATGGTCTTGGTTTCTCAGATCCAGCCCAAATCCATATTTGATGTGAAGCCATCTTCATGTGTTCACAAAGCTTTTAGTTACAGAGCAGAGTTTGGAGAAACCAAATGCTGGCTGCCTGAAGGCTTTCTTTAACCCTCTAAAGGATTTCTCCACAAATCACTCTTCTCAAAGAACTTTTGACAGAGACATCAATCCTTCATCTATATGGTGTTCTATGGAACCACAGACTTCTTTGGGTTGGAAAAGGCCTCCAAGCTCATCCAGTGTAGACACCAACCCATCACCACCATGGCCACTAAACCATGACCCCAAGGGCCCACATGGTTCTGGAACACCTCCAGGTATCATCATCACAGAATCATTTTGCTTGGAAGAGACCTTTAAGATTATGAAGTCCAACCATCAACCCAGCACTGACAGGTAACCTCCAAACCAAGTCTCTTGGCAACATAACTACACAGCTTTGAAACCCCTCCAAGGCTGAGGACTCCACCACCTCTCTGGGCTGCCTGTGCCAATCTGACCACTCCTACACCACAGAAATTTCTCCTCAAGGGCAACCTCAGCCTTCCCTGGCACAATGCCGGGTTATTTCTTCTCCTATCAACTGAGACTAGGCAGAAGATCACAACCCTCACCTGGCTGCAGCCTCTGCTCAGGAAGCTCCAGAGAGCAGTGAGGTCTCCCCTCAGCCTCCTCCACACTGAACAACCCCAAGTCTCTCAGCTGCTCCTCCTCAACCCTCTTCTCCAGGCACTTCCCCAACTTTGTCACCCTTCTCTGGACCTGCTCTAGCCTCTCAATGTCCTTGGGGTACAGAACTGACCCCAGCACTCAAGCTGTGTCCTCAGCAGTGCCCAGCACAGGGGCACAATCCCTGCCCTGCTCCTGCTGCCCACACCATTGCTGATCCAGCCCAGGATGCTGGTGCCCTTCTTGGCCACCTGGGCACTGCTGCCTTATCTTCAGCTGCTGTCACCCAGCACCCCTAGGGCCTTTCTTGATGGGCACTTTCCAGCCACTCTGTCCCCAGCCTTCATGGGGTTGCTGTGTGCCAGGGGCAACACCCAAGGGCACTTGGCCCTGTTGAACCTCATCCCATTGCCCTTGGCCTACAGATGCATCCTGGCCAAGTGTGAGCCAGTGGACCGAAGGTACTCCTTTACCTGCAGCATCTGGTTGAGCAGCAGAGCACTGCTGGGAGACAGCCACTTGGGGACAGTGTATTTTCCTCTCTGCAAGAAAGAATCATAGAATAGTTTAGGTTGGAAGGGACCTCAAAGATCATCCAGTTCCAATCCCCTGCCATAGGCAGGGACACCTCCCACTAGGAACAGGTCGCTCAAGGCCTCATCCAACCTGGCCTTGAACACCTCCAGGGAGGGAGCAGCCACAACCTCCCTGGGCAACCCATTCCAGTGTCTCACCACCCTCGCTGTGAAGAACTTCCTCCTAACATCCCCTTTTTCTCCCCTCTGCCCATTTAAACCCATTCCCCCTTGTCCTGTCATTACAAGACCTTGTGAATAGTCCCTCCCCAGCCCTCCTGTGGGCCCCTTTCAGATACTGGAAGGCTGCTATAAGGTCTCCTTGAAGCCTTCTCTTCTACAGGCTGCAAAGCCCCAACTCTCTCAGCCTGTCCTCATAGCAGAGGTGCTCCAGCCCTCTGAAGGGGAGATGCAGAATGAGCCCTGAGTAGAGGAAGCTCCTGGGTGATGGTGACAGCTGCCCTTGGCTGGGCAGGAAGAGCAGCCACCTGCCAGCTCAGCTTTGGCAATGAAAGCCTCCAGCAGCAAGCCTAAAACTCAGCTCTCAGCATAGAAAAGGCTGCTTGCATGCTGAGCTGTGCCACCTGCACCACTTCTGCTGCTCTCCTGCTCCTCACAGCTCCCAGGCACTGAAGTCCTGGGCAGCTGCAGAGGGTGCAGGGTGGGCAGTGTTGTGGGTGCCTGCTCAGCCCTGGCACTGCTTTGGGCACAGGTGGGTGAGACCCAGGGCGGGTTCCTGTCCCAGGCTGAAGGCAGGGACCACAACATAGAGCTGTCAGGTGAGCTGCTGCCAGGTGGTGGTGTGGTTTAGGGGAGAGGGGTGTGTGGAGTATTTAAGGTATATTTATCATTTATTTTATTGCTTTTTAATGATTCATTATTAAAAAAATATTTGTGGTGTTTCTTAAGTATTATTTAATTTTACTTATTTGTGATTTATTATTTCAATTTACTTAAACACATTTTTGGAATGCAGTTACGATTTTACACTTATTTATTTGGGGGTCCATTTGTTATTTCAATGTATTTATTTGGGTTTGTTTTATTATTTCAATTTATTTCATTGTGGCTTTAAAAATTAATTTATTATTTATGATTATTTATTTGGTCTTCTGTCTAACTTATTTGTGGGCTTTGAAGATTTTTATAATTATTTACACTTATTTTTTTGTGGATTTGTTGTTCTTTTTTTTTTATTTATTTAAACTTGTGTGTTTTGAATTTAAATTTACTGGGCTTTTAAAACTTGCTTCTTTATGTATGGTACTTTATTCAAAGCTTATTTATTTCTTCTTTTTAAAAAAATTAAACTCATTTATTTATGGCTTTTCAATTTAAAGTTTTTTATTTGTTTCTTTTTTTTTTTTAATTTAAACTTACTTATTTCTGTTTCAAAAAATGTCTTTATCATTGCCACTTATTCTTTTTTATTTTTAAAGTCACTTGTGATTTCAGTTTGCCCATTTGTGCTTTCAATTTATTTATGTGTGGCATCTTTAAATTTATTTAAATTTATATGTGTGGTTTTAAAAAAATTAATTACACTTATTTGTTTGTGGTTTTAAAATTTAAATAAACACCTCCCTGTGTGTGTG
>VWZI01014540.1:77246-87416 GCA_013396835.1 Psilopogon haemacephalus
CCCTCCTTTTCCAACCTCACAACGAATTTCAGGACTTGTAACATGTAAAATTAAAATCCTCACGACTCTAAATGGCCTCATTTCCAGCAGTTTTCAGTTCACAAACACAAAAAACAAGACAGGGTGGAAACTGCAAGTCTGCATCTTAACACCTGGGACATGATTTGTTTTCAGATGTACCCAGACTAAGGCTCAAAATTTGGTTGTCTTGGTTGGAAGGGACCTTGAAGGTCATCCCCCTTTGGGCTTTTCCCACAGCAGGTGGGTTGGAACGGGATGATCTTGAAGCCAGAATTGCTCAAGGCCTCATCCAACCTGCTCTGAAACATCTCTGCAGGTGAGGTCTGAGCAGAGGGGCAGGATCCCCTCTCTCTACCTCTGGCCACACTGCTTTGGATGCAGCCCAGGCTGCCCTTGGCCTTCTGTGCTGCCAGTGCCCATTGCTGCCTCCTGTCCAGCTTCTCATCCACCAGCCACCCCAAGTCATTCTCTGCAGGGCTGCTCTCAATCTCAACACCCCCAGCCTGGATTGAGATCCAGGGCTGCCCTGACCCCACTGCAGTACCTTCCCCTTGGCCTTGTTGCACCTCAGGAGGTTCTCCTCAGCCACTGGGTCACGTCCTTCTAGACAACATCCTGCCCCTTGGGCATACAACAGCACCACTCAGCTCAGTGTCACCCGCAGCCTTGCTGAGGTGCCTCAGACTCTGTCTCACTGACAAAGATACTGAGCAGCACTGGTGCCAGTGCAGACCCCTGAGGACACTGCTTGTCACCCATCTCCATCTGGACATGGAGCCCTGTGACCACCCAGCCCCTTCCTCATCCCTTGGCCAGCCCACCCAGCACATCCACATCTCTCCAGCTCAGAGAGGAGGATGCTGTGGGGGCTGTGTCAAAAGCCTTGCTGAGGTCGAGAGATGTCATTCATGGCCCTTCCCTTGTCCCCTGCTGCAGTCACTCCACTGTGGAACGCCACCAGGTACCTACCATGATTTTCCTGTACACACCCATGACATTGTCATCATCAAAGGGCAGGAAGCCACACAGCAGAGCATACAGCAGCACTCCCATGCTCCAGATATCTGCCTACAGAATGAGAAAGCACGTGGAAATTCATAGACCTGGCTTGCAGAGCCCACACACCGCTCACCACCAGCGGGCTCCTTCTGAGCACTGCCCCAAGGGAAAACACAAAACACACATTGAACTGTCAATGCACTCAAGCAATGTCCACTCCTCAGCTCACCAAACTGCTGCATTACTTCCAGCCTACAAGGATTTCACTGGCAGAAATGGAATTAAGCTCACAAGGAGGGATTTCCAACATGTCACTGGTTACAGCAGCTCCCAGCAAAGCTATCAGTGACTTAAGAGCCCCAAAACGGCCTGAAATTGTACCAGAGGAGGTTGAGGTTGGCCATGAGGAACAACTTCTGTGCTGCCAGAGGGGTCAGGGACTGGCACAGGCTGCCCAGGGAGGTGGTGGAGTCCCCATGCCTGGAGGTGTTCCAGAAAGGTGTGGCACTGGTTTAGTGGCCATGATGGGGTTGGGCTGATGTTGTACCAGGTGATCTCAGAGGGCTTTTCCAATCCAAACAAATCCATGATTCTCTGTTTGCCCAGACACTGCAAGGTCTACATGCCTGTATCACCTCATCCTGTCATTCGCACTTAGACCATGGGGGAGAAGGAAGCTTGGAAATCACAGTCTCACAGAATGGTGGGGGTGGAAAGGACCTCTGGAGACCATCCAGTCCAAACCCCTCAGCAGAGTAGGTCACGTAAGACTCTGGTCTGGGTCTGGGAGCTGTTCAGAGAAAGAGACTCCACAACCCATTCAGGCAGCCTGCTCCAGGCCCCTGTTACCCTCACAGTGAAAGTGTTTCCTACATGGAACTTTCTCTGCTCCAGCTTGCAGTGGACTCCATGGGCTGGGCTCCATTGGCAACACATAAGCAGGCGTGAGAGGCCATGGACAATGAAAGAGGAGAAGTGTCTGAGATCATCCAGCAGCACAGTAGCTCAAGAAGCTTGAGAGGGCAACAGTTATGGCACTTTGGGTGGACTGGTGAAGGCAAGCAGCAGGTCTTGGGACCCCAAGGACCTTTCTAGGCGAGACAAAAATCTGCAGCTGGAGTGGGTGGCCTGGTATTGGCTGGGACAGAGCTACAAGAGTGTTTTGGATCCATGGTGGGATTTGCTGTGAGAAAAAGGTTGGCCAGAAACTGGTGTGTGGGTAGTTAACAGAATAAAACAATGACTGAAAGAATAAGCAGAGCAGGAAGTGGGCTGAGCTGTGGCTTTGCATAGCAATAAACATGCAGAAACATCTGCAGCAGTATTGATGGATTGATGGTGAAGGACTGAGAGATGGAGTGGCCACAGACAGGGTTTGCAGTCTCAGCAGTGAAGGAAGGGCTGGAAGTCCTTTGCTGTGAGGCCAGGCTGGAAGAGTTGAAGGCTCCAGGGACACCTTCTGGTGGCCTTTCAGTGCAGAAAGCTGGGGACAGACTTTTGAGCAGGGCCTGTTGTGACAAGCTATGGGGGGATGATTTAGACATGAAGAGGGAAACTGAGACTAGAAAGAAGGGAGAAAGGTTTGACCCTGAGTGTGGGGAGAGCCTGTCCCAGGGTGCCCAGAGAAGCGGGAGCTGCCCCATAGCTGGCACCACTGCAGGTCAGGTTGCTTGTGGCTGTGAGCAACTTGCTCTGGTTGGAGATGTCCCTGCTGGCTGTAGGGGGCTGGGGTGAAGGAGGGTCCTTTTCCACCCAAACCCTTCCATGACCTGTGACCAAGAGCCCTGTGAGCTATATCAGGCTGTGATAGCTGAGCTTGGTCACACAGCTTCTGAGGCCCACCTGGGGCAGGTTATCCATTGGTATTTTAGAGAGAAACCAAGACGACCACATCTGAACATCATCTCCAAAGACACGAAAAGAAAGCATCTGCCTGACCTCCAAAGCTCTCACCTACCTCAGAGCCAATGTATGCTTTGCCCTGGATCAGCTCTGGTGCTGCATAGGCTGGGCTGCCACAGCAGGTGTTCAGGTGGTAATCAAGGCCACCCTAACAAGGAAAAATAAACAGAAACAAGGTCACAGTGGAGTACTACCAATAACAGGCTGGAGGCCTCAGAGTCTTTGTTCTCCTCTCCTGGTTATCCACATCCACTTTTATCTTTGGGCTGGGGTAATAAATATCCATGCAGATGGTTTAAGACTAGGAGCATCCTCCAGCAGCTGAGACCCCAAGCTGCTCATCCATCTGTGAAACCAAGAGCCTTCTCCTCTCCTACAGGCTCCACCTCTCTCCTCCGCACAGTTAGAAAGGGGAGAAGTAATCTGAGAGCTCCTGAGCATGAGGCTATCTGGGCAATTATCCCAGTATTGCATGGATTGATGGAACAGTTTGGGTTGGAACGGATCTTAAAGATAATTTAATGCAGAAAGTCCACAAAAAAACATTTAAAATACTTCTTGCTAAAGCCATGATTGCTTTGCCTCAGCTTTGCTCTAAAATCACAGTAACAGGACAGGGTGCCACAAAGATCCCAGCATGGTGGGGGTGGAAGGGACCTCTGGAGATCATCCAGTCCAACCCCTCTGCCAGAGAAGGGTCACAGGAACACATCCAGGGGGGCTGGAAGCTCTGCAGACAAGGAGACTCCACAGCCTCTCTGGGCAGCCTGCTCCAACCCTCCAGCACACTCACAACAAACAAGTTGCTCCTCCTGCTCAGCTGCAACCTCCTGGGCTCCAGTTGGTGCCCCTTGTCCTGTCCCCAGACACCACTGAGCAGAGCCTGGCCCCATCCTCTTGCCCTTCACCCTTCAGATATTTGTAAACATTGATCAGATCTCCTCTGGGGCTGCTTTTCTCCAGGCTCTGAGCCTCAAGGCTCTCAGCCTCTGCTCCTCAGAGGTTCCAGTCTCTTCATTATCCTCACAGCCTCTACTGGACTCTCTCCACAGTACCCTGTTCCTCTTGAACTGAGAAGCCCAGAACTGCACACAACACCCCAGGGCAGAGCAGAGAGGGAGGAGAACGTCCCTTGTCCTGTTGCCCACTCTTCTTGCACCCCAGGATGCCACTGACCTCTTGGCCACAAGAGCACTTTTCTGGCTAGCAGATAACTTGGGACAAGCTATGTTGGGCCTCCAAGAACCCGAGTGAAGTAAAATAATCCAAGGAGAAGGAACTTTGGATCAATCAGACCTTCTTCTCACTGAATTGCTTAACAGCACCTACTTGGAGGTTGAGCTGACAATCACAAAGCTCTTAGAAACGAAGTTTAGCCTCAGGGAACAGCCCAGAGCACACAGGACCAGTTTTTTGACTGGTACTTCTGTGTGTGCAGCAGCTGATTCATGCTTAGGCTGTGACTCTCTTACCTTGGGCTTTGCACAAAGTCCAAAGTCTATCAGCTTCAGATTGTGGTCCCCATCAATCAGCAGATTTTCCTGGTGAAAGAGAAAGTGCTGATGAGTTCTGCAAGCCCAGTACCCAGAGACACATTTTCATTCACCTGATTTCTTCCTCTCACTAGCAGCTGCAATTACCTAAAGCTCACAGAGTCCCAGCCTGGTTTGGGTTGAAGGGCCCTTTAAAGCTCATCCAGTCCAACTCCCTGCAGCCAGCAGGGACATCTCCAGCCACAGCAGGTTGCTCACAGCCACAAACAACCTGACCTGCAATGCTGCCAGCCATGGGGCAGCTCCCACCTCTTTGGGCACTCCAGGCCAGGCTCTCCCCACCCTCAGGGTCAAACCTGCAGCTGAGTCAGGGCAATCCCAGTACAGATCCAGGCTGGGTGAGCAGTGGCTGGAAAGCAGCCTGGAGAAGGCCTTGGGAGTGTCAAGTGACAAACACCCCAGGAGCCAGCAATGGTCACTGGCAGCCCAGCAGGCAGCTGTGTGCTGAGCTGCAGCCAAAGCAGGGAGAGCAGCAGCACAGGGAGGGGATTCTGCCTCTCTGACCTGCTCTGCTCAAACCCCACCTGCAGCACTGGCTCCAGTTCTGAGGCCCCAGCACAAGAGGAGGCCACCAAGATGATCAGAGGTCTTGAGAACTTCCCCTGTGAGGACAGGGTGGGAGAGCCTGGAGAAGGCTGCAGGGAGACCTTAGATCAGCCTTGCAGTACCTGAAGGGGCTCCAAGAGAGCTGGGGAGGGACTCTGGACAAGGGCTGGGAGTGCCAGGGTGAGGGACAATGGCTTTGAGCTGGGAGAAGGGAGATTGAGACTGGAGAGGAGGCAGAAATTGTTGAGAGTGAGTGGGGATACACTGGCACAGGCTGCCCAGGGAGGCTGTAGATGTCCCCTCTCTGGAGGCATTCCAGGTTAGGTTAGATGAGGCCTTGAGCAACTTGGTCTAGTGGGAGGTGTCCCTGCCCATGGCAGGGAGCTGGAACTGGATAATGTTTGAGGTCCCTTTCACCCCAACCCATCCTGTGCCTCCATGATTGTATGCAAGCAGCAGCGATCCTGCTTCAGATGATGCAGGTATAGAGCTGTAAGCACAAGGGTGCAGAGGGCATCAGTGTCTCTCATTTCTAGTGCAGGAGCAAAGGAGTTAGTCCTTGGTGGACCACAGCAATGTGGTGGTGCTGAGGCTTACTGGCTTGAGGTCCCTGTGGGCATAGCCCTTGCTGTGGACGTAGGCCATGGCCGAGACGATCTGTCGGAAGAAGCCACGTGTCTCCTGCTCCGGCAGGCGGTCCTTGGAGATGATGTAGTCAAACAGCTCTCCCCCGGGGCAGTACTGCAGGGGAACAGGGACACAGGCATCTGCCACATGCACAGGGGATGTGGGCAGCAGCAGGAGCCCTGGGCAGCTTTATGCTGCCTCTGCTCCATTGTGGTGGGCCCTGGGTCAGGGATGCAGCTCAGGAGATGACCTCATCCAGCCCCTGCCAGAGCAGGGCCACTCAATCACACAGGAACATGGCCTGGGGTTGGAAGTTCTCCACAGAAAAAGACTCCACAAACTCTCTAGGCAGCCTGCTCCAGCCCTCCAGCACCCTCACACCAAACAAATTCCTCCTCCTGCTCAGATGGAACCTCCTGGGATCCAGCTTGTGCCTTTTGCCCCTTGCCCTGTCCCTGGCATCACTGAGCAGAGCCTGGCCCCATCCTCTTGCCCCTGACACTTTAGACATTGATCAATATTGATATGACCATAGAATCAAAGTGCTGGGAGCTGGAAGGGACCTCTGGAGATCACCCAGTCTAATTCCCCTGCTCCAGCAGGACACCCACAGCAGCTTGTCCAGGAGCATAATGGCCAAGGGAGGTTGGAAGCTCTCCAGACAAGAAGACTCCACAACCTCTCTGAGCGGCCTGCTCCAGCCCTCCAGCACCCTCACAACAAACAAGTTACTCTTCCTGCTCAGCTGCAACCTCCTAGGCTTGTTTGTGTCCCTTGCCCCTTCTCCTGTCCCAGGGCATCACTGACAAGAGCCTGGCCCCATCCTCCAGGGAAGGAGACTCCTTGACCCCTCAAGGCTTGCTGCTCAGGGTCCTGACATCCTGACAGCAAATTCTTACCTCCAGGACCATGAATATTTTCCTGTTTGTCTCTATCACATGATACAGCTGGCAGATGTGCTGGTGACTTAAATTCTTCATGGCATCAATCTCTACTTTCACACGAGGCAGGTCATCCTAGGAGACAATCACAGTAAGCTGTGACACTGGTGACTGATCTGACAGCATGCAGGTGACAGACAGCAGTAGTCTGTGCTGCCACACAGGATGTCACAGCATGGCTGTGACAGCAAATCACCCAAAGGTAGCTCAGCAACAGCTCTGTGGCTGCTCCCCTGCCATACTGGCATGCTGGCCAGCAAGACCCAAAGCAGCAGATGTGAAACAGCTGCTGTGTCCTCATCAGCATTCTGCCTGAACTGCACTAAAACCCTTTTACTTCTCAGTTTTACAGCCAAGATTCTACAGAACGTTAGGGGCTGGAAGAGACCTTCAGAGGTCATCCAGCCTAACCTCCTTACCAGAGCAGGGTCACCCAGGGCAGGGCACACAGGAACACAGCTGGGGAGGGGTTCAAATCTCTGCAGACAAGGAGTCTCCACAGCCTCTCTGCCTGCTGCTCCAGGCCTTCAGCACCCTCACAGTGACAAAGTTTTCCCTTCTGTTCCCTGGAACCTCCTCTGCTCCAGCTGGCACCCACTGCCCCTGTCCTGTCCTAGGGCATCCCTGAGCAGAGCCTGGCTCCATCCCTGCACATCTTTAGCAGCAGGAATGAGGGCAGCCCTCAGGCTCCTCTGCTCCAAGCTCCCTCAGCCTGTCCTCACAGGCAGATGTTTCACTGCCTGCAGCAGCTTGGTGGCTCTGGGCTGGACTCTCTCAAGCAGTTCCTTGAGGTCCTTCTGGAACTGAAGGGCCCAAAACTGGCCACAAGATTCCAGAGGTGGCCTCAGCAGGGCAGAGCAGAGGGGCAGGAGAACCTCTCTGACCTGCTCACCACAGCTCTTCTAACCTACTCCAGGATGCCCTTGGCACATTGCTGGCCCATGGGCACCCTTCTGTCCACCAGCACCCCTAGGTCCCTCTGTGCTGCTGTCCAACAGGTCAGTCTTCAACTTGTCCTGGTTCCCAGGGTTGTTCTTCCCCAGCTGCCAGCCTCTGCCCTTGCCCGTGTTGGGTTCTGTTCCATTTCTCCCCACTCAGCTCTGCAGCCTGGCCGGGTCTGTCACCACTGCTCCTGGTTTGGTGCCATCAGCAAACCTGCTGGCAGTGCCCTCTGTGCCCTCAGCCAAGGCACTGATGAAGATATTGAATAGCTTTGGTGCCAGCACTGACCCCTGAAGGACCCCACTAGACACAGGTGTCCAGCTGGACTCCGACAACAGTTTCCTGAGGGGCCCACCAGGAAGGCAGAAGTCCTGTGGCCTTCTGTCAAAACTCCTGCAAGCCCAGAGCACCTACAGTCAATACCCAAGAGAAGCATCCAGCAGCACTTCTTGTGGCACCCCACGTCCTGGAGAGCTCCACAAGAACAGCAGAGGATGTTCTGACTTCGAGGTCATTCTTAACTTACCCCTAGGGCAATTTTGTCCATGATTTTGATGGCCACCTTTTCACCTGTGAGATGATGTCGTGCAAGCTTCACCTTCGCAAATCCACCTGAAATTCCAAAAGCAGGCAGTTAAAGCTCAGGCTGGGGTTGTTTTCTCAGCAGCAGCACTGCAGCATGCAGAGTGTGCACTGCCTTAGCTGAAGGAAGAGGCCGCCACTGCAGCCAACTTCCAGGACAGAGTCCTGTACCCCACAGTAAGCACTTGCAATAGAGAATCATGGAATGCTTTGGGTGGGAAGGGACCTTCCAAGCGTCTCTGGTCCAAGCTTCTGCAGCCAGCAGGGACATTTCCAACCACAGCAGGCTGCTCAACGCCTCAGGCAACCTGAACTGAAACAGTGCCAGCCACAGGGAAGATCCCACCTCTCTGGGCACCCTCAGACAGGCTCTCCCTACCCTCAGAGTCAAACCTTTCTACCTTCTCTCCACCCTTAATCTCCCTCCTTGAGTCCAAAACATCCCCCTTGGCCTGTAACAACAGGCCCTAGTCCAAAGTCTGTCCCCAGCTTTCTGCTGGGCCCCTTGAGGTACTGCAAGATCACCAGAAGGTGTCCCTGGAGCCTTCTCCTCTCCAGGCTGAACACCCCCAACTCTCCCAGCCTGGCCTCACAGCAGAGGGCTTCCAGCCCTGCCAGCTCTGCTGTGGCCTCCTCTGGGCCCTGCCTGTGCTATGCTGAGGACTCCAGAGCTGGACACAGCACTGCAGAGAATGGTCTCATCAGAGGGGCAGAATCCCCTCCCTGCCCACACTGCTGGGCTGGCAGTGCAGGGTTCCCAGCCATAGTCTCTGCTCTAGAGTTAATCTCCATGTAGATGAATGCAATCTGAATTAACCCAGACTCAGATAAAGCAGCTGCACACATCATTCTGCATTCACAGCTGAAGCCTACCTGTTCCAATGGTTTCATGTAAGTCATAGTACTTGAGAATTTCTTCATAGTCATGCAGAGCCATTTTCAGAGGCTCAAGGATCTGTAACGCCTCTCCACACCTAAAAGGAGAAAGCACAGCCAGAGCTCAGGCTTTGGCACTGTGAGAAGGCTGATGGACATTTGCTGCAGCTCTGCCTGGGGAGGGTCAAGCAGTGAACAGCTTTCACAGAGTACAGAGTGGTTTTGGTTGGAAGAGGCCTTTAAGATAATCATGTCCAGCTGTCAAGCCGACAGTACCAGGGCACCACCAAACCATGGTCCTCAGCACCACACCTCCATAGCTTTGAAACTCCTCCAGGGATGGGGACTCCACCACTGCCCCGCGCAGCCTGTGCCAAGCCCCCACAACCCTTTTGTAAGAGAAATTGTTCCTCGTGTCCAAGCGAAACCTTCCCCGGATCAACTCCAGGGCATTTCATAGAATCACAGAGTGATTTTGGGTTGGAAGAGACCTCGGAGACCATCCAGCTCCAAGCCACTGCCACGGGCAGACACCTCCCACTAGCTCAAAGCCTCATCTAACCTGGCCTTGAACACATTCGGGGAGGAGGCGTCCACAGCCTCCCTGGACAGCCTGACCCAGAGCCTCACCCCCCTCACTCTCAAGAATCTCCTGACGAGCAGGAGCCTGCCCTACCGCTGCTTCGATAACGCGACACAGGACAGGTACGGAGAAGCAAAAAGACGCCGCAGGTCCCAACCCTCCGCTTCCCTCCTCCTCCCGCGCCGACCACACCTTTAAGGGCCCTCCCGAGGAGAGCTCAAGACCTCGGCTTCCCGCAAAGCACTAGGGAGAGGGCCGCGGCGAGCAGTAGCACAGTCCCAGGCCCAGCGGAGAAGAAGCGGAGGCAGCGGCCGCAGAGCCTGCAGCGCCCCCGGCGCGGACGTTACCGTTCAAATAGCCCGGCCGCCGGCCCGCTTCCGGCTAGGCCTCCGCCGCAACCAATCCCCGCGCAGGCCCTGACCGGAAGAGGCGGGACGCGCTGTGCATGCTGGGCGTGAGGTCGACGCGGACCCGGGGTAGTGTGTGCCGCCATAGCGGTAGGGGTATCGCGGCTCTCTCCTTGCCGATGGGGGCGGTCTCGGTTGTGCGCGCTCCGGATAGCGATGGGAAACAGTTTGGGCTGTCACCGGGAAGCTCA
>VWZI01014540.1:87930-130020 GCA_013396835.1 Psilopogon haemacephalus
GACATCTATTTATTTAAACTACCTCGGCTTCCAAGTCATCCCTGGTAGATTAAATCCTTCTCGAAATAAACCCTGGTGTGGCCCATGCACTGCAGCCTGGGGATGTGGCAGAGCAGGTCCCTGTGCAGGTGTCTGGGGGGAGCAGTAGGATAGAGAAGAAGCCCTCAAACCACCCAGTCCCTCTGCCTCTTTACTAATGCCTGGGAGACAGAAGGTGTGCTGAGGTCTATGCAGGGTGGCGCCTTCCTGCCGAGATCACCATATCCCAAGCCCTTCTGTAGCATCTGCCTGCTCTTCAGGCCCCAAGGCATGCTCATGGGAGCTGCCAGCCCTGGCCCACCTGGCCTCCTCCCCTCGGGCCGTGGTCAGCCCTGTTCCCCAGCTATTCCCACGGCCTAGGAGGGAGGCAGGAACATCAGCACTTCCCACCAGAGGAGTGTGGCCAGCAGGTCAAGGGAGGTTCTCTTCCTGCTCTTGTGAGGCCATATCTGGAGTTCTGACTTCCCAGTTCAAGAAGGACAGGAGATAGTCCCCTTCCTGAGGATGGGGCTCATGGACCCACCTCCACTGGTGGTGAATCTCACAGCTGGAGTGTGTCCAGCTGGCAGAACTCTTATAACCAGTGATGATGTTCCAAGAGGAGCTCAACAGGCAACGCAGCGCACGGGAAAATGAGCAGGAGATTGCTGGGTGGCACCACACAATGTTGCAGGCTGAGCCTCAGCCCTGCCTGAAGGCTGAAAAAAAGTGAAGTGTGGCCTGAATTCAGCCTTGACCTGACCTTTATGATGAAGGACACTGGACCCTTGCCTGTGCATACTCCAGCGGGGAGGTTTTAGCTTGGTCCTGTCTGCCCTGTGAGGACAGGCTGAGGGAGCTTGGAGCAGAGGAGCCTGAGGGCTGCCCTCATTCCTGCTGCTAAAGATGTGCAGGGATGGAGCCAGGCTCTGCTCAGGGATGCCCTAGGACAGGACAGGGGCAGTGGGTGCCAGCTGGAGCAGAGGAGGTGCCAGAGAACAGAAGGGAAAACTTTGTCACTGTGAGGGTGCTGAAGGCCTGGAGCAGCAGGCAGAGAGGCTGTGGAGACTCCTTGTCTGCAGAGATTTGAACCCCTCCCCAGCTGTGTTCCTGTGTGCCCTGCCCTGGGTGACCCTGCTCTGGTAGGGAGGTTAGGCTGGATGACCTCTGAAGGTCTCTTCCAGCCCCTAACGTTCTGTGAAGCTTGCCCACTCCATAGAACTCTACCATACATACACTTAGGCGTCATGGAATTGTTTTGGTTGGCACTGACCTTTTAAGTTCAGCTGTTAGCCCAGCACAGCCAAGGCACCACCGAACCATGGCCCTCAGCACCACACCCCCACCGCTTTGGAACCTCTCCAGGGATGGGGACTCCACCACTGCCAGGGGCAGCCTGGGACAGGCCTTGACAACCCTCAGGGGGCAGAAATTGTTCCTCGTGTCCAACCTGAACCTGCCCCTGGGGAAACCTGAGGCCACTTATCTGTCACTTGTTCCTTGGGAGCAGAGCCCAACCCCCACCCGGCTGCAGCCTCCCCTCGGGAACTGCAGAGAGCAATGAGGTCTCCCTTCAGCCTCCTCTTCTCCACACTAAACACCCCCAGCTCCCTCAGCTGCTCCTCCCCAGCCCTCTTCTCCACACCCTTCCCCATCTTTGTTGCCCATCTCGGGACCTGCTCCTGTCCCTCAGAGTCCTTAGAGTCCCCGTCCACAGCCCTAGACCTCCTCCCAGCTTTCTCCGCCTCAGCAATGGAACCGCCGCGCTTGGCGGAACCTGTTCCTCTCCGCCCACCGCGGAACTGGGCCAGGCTCTCCGCTGCCTCCCACAGCTTTCGCTTTCGCTTTTCTGCGGACTGGCGGCGGCGGTGGTTCCTCGGTTCCCGCTACGGGCTGTTCGACCGGACCCAGCCTCGGGNACCGGGGGCTTAGGGGAGCCGGGATCGGGAGACAGGCACCAGGAGGGCTGAGGGGAGCCAGGGTCCGGAGACAGGCACCAGGAGGGCTGAGGGGAGCCGGGGTCCGGAGACAGGCACCGGGGGCTTAGGGGAGCCGGGATCGGGAGACAGGCACCAGGAGGGCTGAGGGGAGCCAGGGTCCGGAGACAGGCACCAGGAGGGCTGAGGGGAGCCGGGGTCCGGAGACAGGCACCGGGGGCTTAGGGGAGCCGGGATCGGGAGACAGGCACCAGGAGGGCTGAGGGGAGCCAGGGTCCGGAGACAGGCACCAGGAGGGCTGAGGGGAGCCGGGGTCCGGAGACAGGCACCGGGGGCTTAGGGGAGCCGGGATCGGGAGACAGGCACCAGGAGGGCTGAGGGGAGCCAGGGTCCGGAGACAGGCACCAGGAGGGCTGAGGGGAGCCGGGGTCCGGAGACAGGCACCGGGGGCTTAGGGGAGCCGGGATCGGGAGACAGGCACCAGGAGGGCTGAGTGGAGGCAGGGTCCGGAAACAGGCACCAGGAGGGCTGAGTGGAGCTAGGATCTGGAAGCGGGCAGCGGGGGCTGAGCGGAGCCGGGGTCTGGAGGCGTGCAGCGGGGCTGAGCGGGGCCGCCTGTTGGAGGCTGCCGTGTCCTGCAGGGCATCGCGGTGCAGAATGGCAGCGCCGCTGCGGGCCGGGCGCTTCTCAGCCGCGCTGCGGGCGGTGGTGGCTGCGGCGCTGCTGGGGCTGCTGTGCGCGGGCTCGGCTCTGGACCTCGTCCGGCAGAGAGCGGAGTTCCCCTGGGCGTCGGTGAGGCTCCCCACGGCCGTTGTGCCGCTGCACTACCGGCTCCTCATCCACCCCAACCTCACCACGCTGACCTTCGCCGGCACCGCGGCCATCGAGGTGCTGGCCGCGCAGCAGACCAGCGCCGTCGTCCTGCACAGCAAGCGGCTGAACATCAGCGGGGCCACCCTCGGCGAGGCCGGCGGCCCGGCGGCGGGGCTGCAGCTGCGGGTGCTGGAGGAGCCGCGCCGGGAGCAGGTGGCTCTGCTGGCGCCGCGGGCGCTGCTCCCCGGGCACCGCTACACGCTCCGCATACGCTACTCGGCGCAGCTCTCCCGGTCCTTCTACGGCTTCTACAAAAGCACCTACAGGAGCGGGCAGGGAGAGCTCAGGTAATGCCGCTTGAGATCGGAGCGTTCTGGGGAGCAGCGGTTTTTGTGTGTTCAGCGCTGCAGAGGTGCTGAGGGGCCTGGAGCAGCTCTACCCTGCCCTAGGCAGGCCACATCTGGAGTGCTGGGGCCAGTTCTGGGCTCCCCAGTTCAAGAGACACAGGGAACTGCTGGAGAGAGTCTGAGGAGGTTGGGCAGCTGCTGAGGAGCCTGAAGCATCTCTGTGAAGAGCAAAGGCTGAGAGCCCTGGGGCTGAGAGCCTGCAGAAGAGCAGAGGGGATCTGATCAGTGCTCAGCAAGAGCACTGATGTAAGGGGCTGTGGGGGGCAAGAGAATGAGCCAGACTCTGCTTAGTGGTGCCCAGGTTCACGATAGGCAGCACAAACTGGAACCCAGGTTACTGAGCAGGAGGAGGAACTTGTTTGGTGTGATGATGCTGAAGGCCTGGAGCAGGCTGCCCAGAGAGGTTGTGGAGTCTCCTTGTCTAGAGAGCTTCCAGCTGCCCCTGATCCTTGTGCTCCTGGGCAAGCTGCTGTGGGGGGCCTGCTGGAGCAAGGGGTTGGACTGGGTGATCTCCAGAGGTCCCTTCCAACCCCAGCACACTGGGATTCTGAGATCACAATAAACTCTGCAAGCTCCCTGCACTGGTATTTCCTTCTCAGCCACACTCACAAAGGAGAAGCTGCTCCCTGGGGCACTTTCCTTGCTCTGTAGCAGGCTACAAAAATCCTTGCTTCAGTTTGATGCTGTGCAGAAAGTTGGTGCAGAGCTGCAGCAGCCACAGCCAACAGCTTGCATTGCTGTGTGGTCTGCATGGCCAGAAGGTTCCACAGCTCTCTGCAGCTGGGGAGAGAGCAGCAGGAGAGCTCAGGGCTGGGTGCCAGCCACACAAAGCCACAGAAAGCTGCTGAGCTCAGCCAGGGTTTGTCCTACTGCTCTGCACTGTCACCTTTCCAACCTCCACCATGGTGGGGGTCTGTGAAATGACTCTTGTGTCAGACATTAGGGAGGTGAATGCTGCCTTTTCTCCCCTCGCTCAGGGTGCTTGCAGTGACACATTTTGAGCCCACAGCTGCACGGATGGCCTTCCCCTGCTTTGATGAGCCAGCCTTCAAAGCCACCTTCTCCATCCGGATCCGCAGGGAGCCGAAGCACCTTGCCCTATCCAACATGCCCATTGTGAGTGGATGCTTCTGACCTGTGCTGGTGACCTGGGACCTTTGAAATGAGAGCGCAGCCTGCAGTGGTTGCTGTTGGTGGGCCTGTGAACACTGCTGTATCGCTCTTTACGAGTGTGTGGTGCTGTGGAGGTGATCCTGGCACGAGGCTGAAGAGGAATGAAGGAAATAATGCACTGTGTGGGGTCCTGGTTCTCAATAGAGGTGTGGGAATGATCAGCACAATGCAGGCTCCATAGTGCTTACCTTACAACATGCTTTGGATGTGTGGAGGGCTGTGGAGGTGATCAGAGGGCTGCAGTTTCCCCTGTGGGAACAAGCTGGGAGAGCTTCAGCCTGGAGAAGAGAAGGCTGCAGGGCAACCTTAGAGCAGCCTTCCAGTACCTGAAGGGGCTCCAGGAGAGCTGGGGAGGTACTTTGGACAAGGGCTGGAGAGACAGGACAAAGGACAATAGCTTTGAGCTGGGAGAGAGGAAATTGTGACTGGAGGAGGAGGTAGAAATTGTTGAGAGTGGTGGTGGGGAGACACAGGCACAGGTTGCCTAGAGAAGCTGTGGATACCTCCTGCCTGGAGGTGTTGAACGCCAGGCTGGATGAGGCCTTGAACAGCCTGGGCTGGTTGGAGGTTTCCCTGCCCATGGCAGGGGGTTGGAACTGGATGATCTTTAAGGTCTCTTNGGAACTGGTTCCTCTCCCACCCAAGTTCAGTTCCACCCCAGCCATTCTGTGTCTCTCCGAACACCTCAAAGTTAAATCTTCACCATGAAATATGACATCTGTGAAACAAAGCAGCTCCAAACTGCCATGTCCTTAAAACACAGCAAAGAAGAAACGTGACAGCTGTTGGAGGCAAGGTGCCCCTCCATGGTGCTTGCAAGCTCAAGGTCATGAACTCTTGCTGGCTTTTCAGGTGAAGTCTGTGAATTTAACTCCCTGGCTTATTGAGGACCAGTTTGATACCACTGTCAGGATGAGCACCTACCTGGTGGCCTTCATCGTTTCAGACTTTAAATCCATCAGCAAAATGAGCAGCCGTGGAGTTAAGGTAACTCTGGTCCCATTTGCTAGGAGCTTTTCAGGCCTCTGAGGACAGAAATAGTTCACTTGTTGGAAACTGCTGGATCCATGTATCTCGGTGTTTTACAGGAGAGAAGGAGATGTGGTTTGCAGCTGGATGATTGCTTTGCATCTTGAGATTTGGTGGCTTCAGACATTTTTCTCAGTGGCCTTGGTTTTGTATAATAATATGCATAAGTGTCAGAGTTTGGTACATGCCATCCAGAGGGACCTGGACAGGCTGCAGAAGTGACTGAGGAGCGACAAGGCCAAGTGCAAGGTCCTGAGCCTGTTTCTTGGCAACCTTGGATATGAATCCAGGCTGGGGGTGATGAGCCTGAGAACAGCCCTGCAGAGAGGGACTTGGGGTGCTGGGGGTGAGAAGCTGGACAGGAGGCAGCATTGGGCACTGGCAGCACAGAAGGCCAAGGGCAGCCTGGGCTGCATCCAAAGCAGCGTGGCCAGAGGTGGAGAGAGGGATCCTGCCCCTCTGCTCTGCTCAGACCTCACCTGCAGGGCTGTGTCCAGCTGTGGGGCCACCAGCACAAGAGAGACCTGGAGCTGCTGGAGAGGGCCTCCAGCCACCAAGCTGCTGAGAGGGCTGCAGAACCTCTGCTGTGTGGACAGGCTGTGAGAGTTGGGGCTGTGCAGGCTGGAGAAGAGAAGGCTGCAGGGAGAGCTTAGAGCTGCATTTCAGTATCTGCAGGGCACCTGCAGGCAGGCTGGGGAGGGACTGTTGAGAAGGGCCTGTGGGGACAGGCTGAGGGGCAGTGGTTTGGAAGTGGAGCAGGGCAGAGTTAGGCTGGAGATGAGGAGGAAGTTGTGCAGAGTGAGGGTGGGGAGAGCCTGGCACAGGTTGCCCAGGGAGGTGGTGGAGGCTCCCTTCCTGGAGACATTCAAGGTTAGACTGGGCAAGGCTTTCAGCAAGCTGCTCTAGTTGAGAATGTCCATGCTGCCTGGAGGGGGTTGGACAAGAAGGCTTTTGGAGGTCCACCCCGATGGATTATATGACTAATTCCATGATTCAAGGCAAATTAGAGGCTCTTTCATGGAGAATGAGCACTAAACCAGACCTGTTTCAGCTGAGTGCCTCTGTCATGGTGGAAGTGAAAGCTGCAAAAACCTTTGTAGGGACACAGCAGTTGTGGTGATGAAGTTTTACCATTTCCATCCTCGTTCTGTTAATGTGTTGAAGATGTTTGAGTAACTCCTGTAGAGAAGAGTTAGATATTGGCCTTAGTGCCCCTTTACTAGTAATCCAGGTAGCAAAGTGTCTGAGCTTCTGCTGCTGGTTTTGAAATGCTGTCTGCTGTTCTGCTGCAGATGTCTGTCTACACAGTGCCAGAGAAGATCAGCCAAGCTGAGTATGCCCTGGAGGCAGCAGTGAAGCTTCTGGACTTCTACGAGGATTACTTCAGTATTGCATACCCTCTGCCTAAAGAAGGTAAATGACACAAGTATTTATTTGATGTGTTCTGGAACATTAAGTGTGGAGAGGAAAACAGCACAAAATCAGTAACTGAGAGAATTGAGACAGGGCTGCAGCACCTCTGCTGTTAGGACAGGCTGAGAATGCTGGGGGTGTTCAGCCTGGATAGGAGAATGCTCCGGGGAGACCTTAGAGCTACATTCCAGTAGCTGAAGGGATCCTGCAGGAAGGCTGCAGAGGGAATTTTCCTGAGGGCATCTAGAGACAGGACAAGGAGGAATGGTTGGAAACTGAGGCAGAGCAGGGTTAAACTGGAGCTTAGGAAGAAATTCTTCAGTCCCAGGGTGGTGAGGCTGCCTGGGGAGGCCGTGGATACCTCCTGCCTGGGGGTGTTGCAGGCCAGGCTGGATGAAGCCTTGAGTTGCTGAAACAATTTGAGAGATGTTCCTGCACACAGAGGGGAGGTTGGAGCAGATGAGTTCTGAGGTACCTTCCAGCCATTCTAGGGTTCTGTGAGGACAGTGTGAAGCTGAGCTTGCAGTTTTGTCGGGGCTGCTTGACAGAGCTAATAGCACAGCTCCACTGGCAGCTGAAAATGCTCCTGTTCTGTACAGAGCAATTTTTGAAAGTACATTTTGTGATTGCATTTAAGACAAAGAACTCATTCTAGAGAGCTGTAGAGAGCCAGAAGGTCTCCCCTCAGCCTCTTCTCCAGGCTAAACAACTCCAGTTTAAAGAGTCATAGATTCAGGGAATGGGTTTGGTTGGGAGGGACCTTGAGGATCACCCAGTTCCAACTCCCTGCATGGACAAGGAGACCTCTCATTAGCCCAGGTTGCTCAAGGGAATGAAGTGAGATATGTGGGTGAGTTCTTTACTGAGTAAACTGTTTCCAGTACTGGTTGAATGCTTTCTTTTCCCCCCCCTAGATTTAGCAGCTATCCCTGATTTTCAGTCTGGTGCTATGGAGAACTGGGGGCTGACCACCTACCGGGAGTCAGCCTTGCTGTATGACCCTGAGAAGTCCTCATCATACTCTAAAGTGTCGATCACCACGGTGGTAGCCCATGAGCTGGCCCATCAGGTGAGCTTTGGGGAAGAAGGTAGAGTCAGAACCAGCCTGTGAAGGGGTTCGTGCTGATGGATGCTGTCTGGAACATCTTGGAGTCATGGAATCATAGAACCACAGAACTGCTGAGACTGGAAGAGAGCTTTGAGGTTAAGATTGGGCTACATGGTCCTTGAGGTCTCTTTCAAAGTGATATTCTATGAATCATCCAGTCTGAGAGCTTACCCAGAGCTCAGCCCCACCATTGCTGCTGAGCCACTTCTGCTGAACCACATCCCTCAGCTCCACATCCAGGAGACTTTGAAACACCTCCAGGGATGGGTACTCCACACCTCCAGAGATGGGGACTCCACCACCTGCCTGGGCAGCCTGAGCCAGTGACTGGCAACCCTTGCTGGGAAGAATTTATTCCGAACACCCAAGCTGAACCTCTCTTGCCACAACTTGAGGCTGTTTCCTCTTGTCCTGTCACTTGTTCTGTGGGAGCAGAGCCCAACCGCTACCTGGCTGCAGCCTCCTCTCAGGGAGCTGTAGAGAGCAGCGAAGTCTCCCTCAGCCTCCTCTTCTCCACACTACACAACCCAGGTCCCTCAGCCGTTCCTCATAACTAGAAGCTGAAAATTGCTTTGGCATGGGATTGCTCCACTGTGAACCTGGAGGACAGTTGTGGTTGAAAGCTGCATAGCTGTGGGGAACTGCAGATAGTTGTGTGCAGTGCAGTAGCTCCAGTTCTGCCAGGCCTTTGCACCACTGGAATTAACTGCAGGCCACCCAAAGAGAAAGGGTGGAGGTTTGGAAGGGTTCACAGTTAGATGTGTGTCTCTCCTGCCACACCTGGGGCCTTTAGAAGGGTTCCTAGCAAGTGAATGGAAGTCACACAAAAGACAGGATGGGAACAGGCCAGAGCAAGCTGTGCCACTAAAAGCAGGCTCCTCAGAGGTCAGTACAACACTTTCCTGATACACGATGTCTTTCTTTTCTTCCACAGTGGTTTGGCAACCTGGTTACCATGGAGTGGTGGAATGACCTGTGGTTGAATGAAGGCTTTGCCAAGTTCATGGAGTTTGTGTCAGTCAGCGTCACACATCCAGAGCTCAGAATTGTAAGCTGCATTTTTTTTTGGTTTTATAACCACTACCTTCTAAACACAGAGTGGGGTGCACCCATGGGTGCTGAGGGAGCTGGGGGAAGGCATTACTAGGCCACTCCTCATCATCTCTCTAAGTCCTGAGAACAGGAGAAGAGAATATGGAAAAAAGATGGCTCCAGGGGGACCTTAGAGCATCCTGCCAGTACCTGGAGGGGCTGCAAGCAGGCTGCAGAGGGACTGTTTCCAGAGGCCAAGGACAAGACGAGGAGCAGTGGTTTGAAATGAGAGCAGAGCAGATTGAGCAGAAGGGTGCTGGAACACTGCAACAGGTTGCCCAGGGAGGTGGTTGGGGCCACATCCCTGGAGATATTCAAGGTGAGGCTAACAGGGCTCTGGGCAACCTGCTCTAGTTTTGGAGGTCACTTCCAACCCAGACCATTCTGTGATTGCTGAGCCACTCCAGCATCTGTGGTAAGTCCTGGGAACAGCAGAGGGCTGGAAGAATGCAAAGGCCACCACAGGTTTCAAGCAGGAGGACTTGGGTAACGACACCTGGGAAGGCGATGGAGCAGCTTCTGCTTGGTGCTGTCCCCAGGCAGCAGCAGCCAGCATGGTTTTAGCAGGGGGAAGTTGTGTTGGACCAGCCTGAGAGCCTTTGATGAGGACATAAGCAGGTGGCTGAATGTGATAGAGCAGTGGATGTGGTTTGTCTTGATGTCAAGAGAGCATCTGACCACCTCTGCTGCAGCATCCTCAGAGCTGCACTGAGGGAGTGTGGGCCAGGGGCTGGGGGAGTGAGCTGGGGCTGAGGTGGTTGAAAGACACAGATCAGAGAGTTGTGGTCAATGGAACAGAGTTCAAGTGGAGGCCTGTGTATAGTGGGGTCCCTCAGGGGTCATTGCTGGGGCCAGAGCTGTTCAATATCTTCAACAGCCTGGCTGAGGGCACAGAGGACACTGCCAGCAAGTTTGCTGATGGCACCAAAGTGGGAGTAGTGGTGACAGCCCTCAGGCTGTGCTGCCATCCAGTCAGACCTGGCCAGGCCACAGAGCTGGATGGGTAGAAGTGGAATAGAACCCAACACGGGCACGGGGAGAGGCTGGCAGCTGGGCAAGAACAACCCCAGGCTGAGAACTGCTTAGGTTGGAAGAGACCTTTCAAGGTCAACTAGTCCAGACAGGGACATCAGCAACTAGTTTAACTCTTTGAGTTACTTACAGAGTCACAGAAGTCACAGAAGGGTTCTGTTTGGAAGATGTCTTCCATATGATGGGATCCAGCCTTTAACCCAGCACTGTCAGGGCACCACCAACCCATGGCCCTCAGCACCACGTCAGCTTTGAAACTTCTCCAGAGTTGAGGACTCCATCACTACCCTGGGCAGCCTGGGTCAGGCTGTGACAACCCTTTAGAAATTGTTCTTCGTGTCCAATCTAAACCTCTCCTGGGGCAACTGTGGCCATTTCTTTCTGTCCTGTTCCTTGGGAGAAGAGCCCAACCCCCACCTAGCTCCTGCCTCCTTTCAGGATGTTGTAGAGAGCCAGAAGGTCTCTGTTTAGCCTCCTTTTCTTCAGGCTGAACATCCCTAGTTCCCTCAGAAGTTCTCAAGTCTTCTCCTTGTGCTCCAGACCCTTCCTCAGCTTTGCTGCCCTTCTCTGGACCTGCTGCAGCCCCTCAATGTCCTTGTTGGAATCAGGGGCCCAGAACTGAACACAACATTCCAACAGCTGTTGGGCACCAAGTGCCCTGCCCCACACCTGCCCCCGAGACCGGTGAGGCCTGATTGTGTCTGTTCTTGCAGTTAGAACAGCAGAAGTCACCTGTGTCTGTGCTACTCTCTGGGATGTCCTTATGTTCTGCAATAACAGTAAATGCATCTTTTACTTTCTTGGTGTGATTTCAAGAACAGCAGGAGTGAACCAGAAAGGGATCCAGTGGTCACTGAGCAAAATGTATCAGCACTGTTTGTTTTTGCCTCTTCTTAGGAGGACTACTTCTTGAGGAGATGCTTTGATGCCATGGCAGTGGATGCTTTAAATTCCTCACACCCCATATCTACTCCAGTAGAAGATCCAGCTGCAATCTTGGAGATGTTTGATGATGTTTCTTATGACAAGGTAAAGCACCAAGCTTCTGCTGCTGCTGCTTTTAGCTGTGTTGTGCCACTCATGTCACCCCCCTGCACAGCAGACATCCTTGACACCTGCTGCTAAGGGCTTTAGGACTTGGACACCTCCTTGTGGATGCAAAGCATAGAAGGGCTTGGGTTAGAAAGGACCTTAAGGATCATCTGCTTCTACCCCCAAATGGTTGTTGCCTTTCTTACAACAAAGCACACACAAAAAATAAAAAGAAATAATTTAATCTTATTTAATCAGACTTAAAAAAGCTGAAATCCTTCCACAGCCTTTTAGCAGAGCTCCTAAGAGGTGCAGTTTTCTACCACGATGAGGTGAATGAGGCACTTGGGAAGGATTTTGCCACTCCTAAGAGTGAAAGTCACCATCTTCAATGGGAGTCTGTTCTGTACCAATGTAGTCTTTAACCATTTGTTGGTGTTCTTAATCCAGGGAGCATTTTCCACTGGAGCATGGTGTGGTGCTGGCTTTGCACAGCTGCTAGGAAACCAGGAAGAGAAAACCAGTAACATGACTTAGTAGTGCTTGCAAGGGTCATGGGTCAGGAAGCAGGCAGCACTGCTGCAGTATGCAGCAACCCAAGCATTCTTCAGTCAGAGAGGTGTTCAAAAATCAGCTCTTTGGTGGCTTGCTGACATCGTTCTGCAGTAAGCTTCTAGTGCCAGTTTGGAAGGTGTCTCAGGGATCACCTGGTCCAACCTTTCTAGGTGGTGGTGTAGTTGAAATGAGCTGGCCCAGCAGCCTGTCAAGCTGAGATGGTGAAGTAACTCCTCTTTTAAGCCCTTTGCCTCTTGTTTTCTCCTCAGGGCTCTTGTATTTTAAATATGCTGAGGGACTACCTGACTGATGATGTGTTTAAAGCTGGGTTGGTGAACTACCTGCAGAAGTACAGCTATCAGAACACAAAAAACGAGGACCTCTGGGACAGCCTGACAAATGCAAGTGCTCTTTGTTCATAAGATCGTAGCCCTGGGTTGGAAGGGACCTCCAAAGGTCACCCAGTACAACCCCACACACACTCAACAGGGACATCCTCCACTAGAGCAGATTGCTTGGAGCCTTGTACAGCCTGACCTTGAATACCTCCCTGGGCAACCTGTTGCAGTGTTCCACCACCCTACTGGTGCGGAACTTGCTCCTCACATCCAATCTCGATCTGCTCTGCTCTCATTTCAAACTATTGTCCCTAGTCCTGTCCCTTCAGGCCTTTCTGAGCAGGCTCCCCAGCCTGTTTGTAGCTCCCTTCAGGTACTGGCAGGCTGCTCTAACGTCTCCCTGCAGCCTTCTCTTCTTCAGGCTGCACAGCCCTAACTCTCCCAGCCTGCCCCTACAGCAGAGGTTCTGCAGTCCTCTGAGTGTCACCACCCCTCTAGCAGCTCCAGGTCTCTGTTATGCTGGTGGCCCCACAGCTGGACACAGCCCTGCAGGTGAGGTCTGAGCAGAGCAGACCAGAGGGGCAGGATCCCCTCTCTTCATCTCTGGCCATGCTGCTTTGGATGCAGCCCAGGCTGCCCTTGGCCTTCTGTGCTGCCAGTGCCCAATGCTGCCTCCTGTCCAGCTTCTTACCCCCAGCACCCCAGGTCCTTTTCTGCAGGGCTACTCTCAATCTCATCACCCCGCAGCCTGGACTGATACCCAGAGTTGCCCTAACTCAGCTGCAGCACCTTGCATTCAGCCTGGTTGAGCCTTAGGCAGTTCCCTTCAGCCAGATCTGCAGCCTGTCAAGGTCCCCAAGAATGGATCCTGTCCCACCCTCCAGTCTTACCAACCACAGCACTCAACTCTCTTTGGTTCAAATTATCTATCTTCTCCTCAGCTTTGTGTCTCCTTAACACACTCCTGAATGCTGTGTCTAGTCCCTATGACTGTGCCATCAGAAAGCAGTGACCACAACAATTTTTTATCCTTGCAGATTTGCCCTGAGGCAGGTGCTGAGAAGAATGAACAAGGGTTTTGCAGAAGCAGCCAACAGCCTTCTTCCAGTGCAGTAAGCATCTAGTTATTTACCCATCAGTAGGTAGAAGACTTCTCTGTGTCCCCTCATGTCATCCTTCTGTGCCATGGCATTGACAGATGTCCCCTTCCAGAGGTTGTGTTTCTAGGGAGAGGGTTCATAGAGTAACAGGCTGGGTTGGATTGGAAGAGACCTTAAAGATCAAACAGTTCTGATGCCCTGCCATGGGCAGGATCACCTCCCACCAGCCCAGGTTGTTCAAGGCACTCATGGAATGAGGTAGGTTGGAAGGGGCTTTCGCTACCCCAGGGTGACTTAGTTGTGGCAATTAATGAGGCAGGAATTATAAAATATGTTGTTATTTTATTTCCAAAATGCCCTGCCCACAGCCTATATACAAACTAATTAGATTTGGGTTCTAATTCAGTTGGGGAACTCTTCACAAGGACGCTTATGGGCAATTTGTTAATTTAGGAGAATCAGAAAATGGGAAAAGTTTTAACTGCAAAATGGCTCTGCACCACTTATAAATAGGCAGCCTGGAGCCCTAGGGAACGTCTGTGCTACTCAGGGTGATGGAGTGAAAATTTCAGGATAGTACCTGGCTCCTTTGCAGTAGTGTTGGAACTGCTCAGTGCCTTTATAGCCACTGAGAGGCTTCTAGATCTTCCCAGGTTCTAGCAGTGTGCTGGGAAAGAGGCAGATGATCTCTGACCTGATGCTGGTTCCTCTTGGCACAGAGGTTTGAGGAGGTGCAGACAGGATCTCCTGCGGATGTGCAGAGAGCACAGTGTCAGTGGCATTTCTCACCATGTCTTGAAGCAGTGCCTTCTCCTGATAAACTTGAGATACCTTTCCAGGTAGTTAAAGCTCGAACCATGAGGGCTAAGCTGGTCTGAAGCACAAGGCAGAGCAGAAGATGTCCAAGCTGAGAGCAGTGAGGCAGAGCTTGTTGTCCGAGTAGAGCAGGACGGAGCGCAGAGCAACACACACTAAGGCAGAGCAATGAGGCAAAGGCAGCAGAGAGCAGCACAACTGCTTGCAGCTTAGCTCCATTTATATTATTTGCTGGAGTGTAATGGCTGCTTTGCCCACAGAGGTTCACCAATCAAAATGGCATTTGCAAAACTGACCATGTTAGGTGAAACTAGGGCTTGCTTATCCTTATTTGGGCAAAACTCTAACAAGTACCTAAACACCTATGGGTACCTGTTTATCAGTTTGGGAGGGGACGTAATGGCCCAGGCCTTTGTTTTCCTCCTGCCCTTGCTTCCCCTGTAGCAGAAAGGTTGGGCAAGCCAGGACATGTTTTAGCCCTGTTAGCCTTCCACAACACAGGGTGTTCAAGGCAATGCCATTCATGAGATGGAAGTGTCCACAAGAAAATCACCTGGAGATGTCATAGCACCCAGCCCAGACAGACTCTTGCAGACTCCTGTCCCACTATCACTGTGGTCCTGCATCTTCCTCCACCTCTTCCCTGTCTTCTTTTCCCTTCCTCCAGCACTGGACTCAAGGAGAGACTGTTGATGTGAAAGCAATGATGGACACATGGACACTGCAAAAAGGTTTTCCCTTGGTGACAGTCACAGTGAGAGGGAAGAATGTCCACCTGCAGCAGGAGCACTACATGAAGGGAGTGGAGTCTTCATCCACAGGGTAAATCACAACATGCAGAATAAATTCTCTGCTGTGGAAAACAGTGATGTACAGCAGGAGCTGTGCACAGTCCCACAGCCAGATGGCAAATCCCAGAATCCAGCATGGTGATGGGACTGGAAGTGACCTCTCCTCTGGAGATCACCCAGTCAAATCTCCCTGCTCCAGCAGGGCACCCACAGCAGCTTGCCCAGGAGCACAATGGCCAGGGAAGGTTGGAAGCTCTGCAGAAGAGGGAGGAGACTCCACAACCTCTCTGGGCAGCCCGCTCCGGCGCTCTAGCACCCTCACAACAAAAAGTTGCTCCTCCTGCTTAGGTGGAAAATCCCAGGTTCCAATTTGTGCCCCTTGCCCCTTGTCCTGTCTGGGCACCACTGAGGAGAGTCTGGCCCCATCCTCTTGCTCTCCCACTTTAGCCCTTGCTGAGCACTGATCAGATCCCCTCCGGCGGCTGCTGTCCTCCAGGCTCTCAGCCCCAGGGCTCTTGGCCTTTGCTCCTCACAGAGATGCTCCAGGACCCTCAGCAGCTTTGCAACCCTTTGTTGTTCCCTCTCCAGAAGTTCCCAGTCTGTCTTGGACTGGGCACCCCAGAACTGGACCCAGGACTCCTAACAAGGATGGACTAAAAGGGCAGGAGAACCTCCCTTGCCATGCAGGCTACACTCTCCTTGATGCACCTCTTGGCTATGATGGCACAGTGCTGTCCCATGTGTGACAGTCAGACCCTCCCTGAGCTGTGAGTCTCTCCCTGCAGCTCAGGACCAGCAGCTCCTGTGAGTTTGATTGGCCTGGCCAAGGTGCCTGTGGCAGCAGAGCTGCAGTGGCTGAACCTTTGGGTGAGCCTGTGCTGGTGGAACTGGGCTGGAAAGTTCAGTGTGCTGCAGCCTTGCTGTCAGTGATGCTCCAGGCTGATGAGGAGAAACCTGGCCAGAGGTACCTGGCTCTGCACTGAGGGCAGGTTCACAGAATGATTTGAGTTGGATCAGCAATGGTGTAGGCAGCAGGAGCAGGGCAGGGATTGTGCCCCTGTTCTGGGCACTGCTGAGGGCACAGCTTGAGTGCTGGGGTCAGTTCTGGGCCCCTCCCTCCAAGAAGGACATTGAGGGGCTGGAGCAGGTCCAGAGAAGGGCAACAAAGGTGGGGTAGGATTTGGAGAAGAGGACTGGGGAGGAGCAGCTGAGGGGGCTGGGGGTGTTTAGGGTGGAGGAGGCTGAAGGGAGACCTCATTGCTCTCTGCAGCTCCCTGAGAGGAGGCTGCAGCCAGGTGGGGGTTGGGCTCTGCTGCCTAGTCTCAGGTGATGGAATGAGAGGAACTGGCCTGAGAAATGGTGGTTGGCCAAAGCTGTTGCAAATCCCCAGAGATTTTTACAGACATCACCCAGAGAGGACTCATTTGAGGCAAATTTCACTCATTTCACATCAATTTCAAACCATTCTCTGATCCTAAATAGGGTCCTGGGGATAGCCCAGGCTTGCAGAGCAGCTGCCATGCAGAGATGGAGGCTTCCTGCAGCCTGCAGCCGGTCTGGGATCTGGGATTTGATCCATGAGCTCTGCTGTTTCCATGCTACTTCAGACACCAGGGAGGGAAGCTCAGAAGCCCCGGAGACAGACACTTTGCAGCTCTCAGGTGTTGTTAAGTTCCAGAACCTGGGGTCCAGCCTGAGTAGTAGCAGTGTTAGGTCATTTCCCTGTTCATAGATTCATGGATTGATGGAATGGGAAGGGATCATCCAATTGCACCTCCTGCCATGGGCAGGGACACCTCCCACCCGCCCAGGCTGCTCAAGGCCTCGTCCAGCTTGGCCTTCAATGCCTCCAGGGAGGGGATGTCCACAGCCTCCCTGGGCACCCTGTGCCAGTGTCTCACTCTTAAGATGTGACGTGGGCACAGCCTGCTGCCATGGCTGTGAGGGCTGGAGGTGTCACTTGGTGGTTAGGCTGGGCACAAGCTGGAGAAGCTTTGGCATAGTTCTCCCACGGAACAAAGATCTCCTCTTCTGCGACAGGTCCCTATGGCACATCCCCTTGACCTACATCACCAGCAAATCTGACAAGGTCCAAAGGTTCTTGATGACCACCAGAGCAGGTAACTGCCATCACTGCTTCCAATAGTCACAAGGACAATGGTGGGTGGGAGGAAGTGGTGGACTTCTGGAGATTACTGAATGTCAGGGCAGGTCACACAGGAACACATCCCGATGGGTTTTGGATGTCACTCAGTCCCAACCCTCCTTGGAGGTCATCCAGTTCCAGCCCCCCTGCCATGGCTCTGTCCATAGTCTTCAAGCCCAGGCTCCGGCACCCTCACACTGAAGAATTTTCTTCTCCTGTTCAGGTGGAACCTCTTGGGTTCCAGTTTGTACTCACTGACCCTCATCCTCTTCATGAGTCTGGCTCCTTCCTGTCCCCCCATGCTTCAGATGTTTGTAAAGATGAGCTCAAGGTCTGTTTGCGGCGTTTTGCCGTTGCAGGGCTTTTTCAGAAGGGAGAACTGGAACTGGACTTGCTGATAGCAGGGAGGCAACTTGGTGTCCCCTCACTGCTGCCACTGCAGTGACCTCTCTGTGTGCTCAGAAGCTGTGCCACTGTGTGCTTTACAATAGTGTCACTGAGTATAGGACCAGGGCAAGGAGGCTGGTGAGGGATTTGGAGAGCGGGTCTCGTGAGGAGAAGCTGAGGGATTTGGGGTTGTTCAGCCTGAGGAAGAGGAGAGTGAGGGAAGCCCTCATGGCTCTTTACAGCTTCCTGAAAGGAGACTGGATTGAGGGGTGGGGTTGGTATCTTCTGTCTGGGAATTAGCAACCGGACAAAAGGAAATGGCCTCAAGCTGCACCAAGGGATCTTTGGGTTGGCTATGAGGAACAATTTCCATGCTGCAGGGGTGGTGGTGGGGTGCCCATGCCTGGAGGTGTTCCAGGAACAGTAGATGTAGCACCCGAGGCCATGATCTAGTGGCCATGGAGGGGTTAGACCATCAGTTGGCCTCAACGATCTTCAAGGCCTTTCCCAGCCTAGTGACTCTGTGGTGAATTTGGGTCAGTGAGGCAAAGGTGAGTGCTGTTTGCTTGCAGATGTCCTCATCCTCCCTGAAGAGGTGGAGTGGATCAAGTTCAACGTGGACATGAATGGGTACTACATTGTGCACTACGCAGAGGAGGGCTGGGACCCCCTGATCAGCCTCCTGAGGGACAGCCACACCTTGCTGAGCAGCAGTGACAGAGCAAACCTCATCAACAATGTGTTCCAGCTGGTGAGGTGAGGCCTGCTGTGCTCTTCTGGCAGGGACATGTGCTGATAGTGGCCTCATGGTGGCCATGATGTTCAGAAATCCATAGCATGGGATGAGGTGGAAGGGACCTTGAAGACCATGGGTAGGGGCACCTTGGCATGTGAGGGATGAGGCCTTTTGTGGTCTGTCTGAACCTTTGTCTTACAGCCCCTTTCTTGTGCAGAGATGACACAGGAGCTGTCCTAGCTTGGGTAGCTGCTCAACCACATCTCACTCCAAAAAAGCAAAGTGAGAAGGGCTTTGGAAATCACAGAGTCATGGAATGGGAGGGTTTGGAAAAGACCTCTGGAGATTGTCAGATCAACCTTGAAATCATAGAATCACAAAATGTGAGAGCTTGGGAGGGACCTGCAGAGGTCATCAAGTTCAACCCCCCCTGCCAGAGCAGGATCACTCAGGGTAGTCTGCACAGGAGTGCATCCATGTGGGTTTGGAAAGTCTCCAGAGGAGACTCCACAGCCTCTCTGGGCAGCCCGCTCCAGGCCGCCAGCAGTCTCACTGTAAAGAAATTTCTCCTCATGTTGAGGTGGAACCTTCTGTTTCAGTCTGTACCTGTTGCTCCGTGGCTTGTTGCTGTGCACCACCAAAAAGAGATTGGCCTCATCCACTTGACACCCACCCCTCAGATATTTATAGACATTGGTCAGATCTCCTCTCACCCTTCTGTTCTCCAGACTGAACAGCGCCAGGGCTCTCAGTCTCTCTCCGTAGGGAAGATGCTCAAGTGCCTAAATCATCCTTGTGGCTCTCCACTAGAGTCTCTCCAGCAGGTTTCTGTCTCTCCTGGACAAATTTTGGGGAGCCCAAAATTTGACACAGTATTCCAGGTGTGGTCTCAGCAGGGCAGAATAGATAGGGAGAAGAAGCTCCCTAGCCCTGCTGGACACACTTTCCTGATACTGCCCAGGATGCCATTGGGTCCCTTGGCCACAAGGGCACATTGCTGGCCCAGGCAGAACTTGGCTGCCCATCAGCACACCTCTTGTTACTCTTGCCTGGGAGCAGGACCCTGCACTTGTGCTTATTGAACTTCATGAGGTTCCCTTCCCCCAGCTCTCAGCCTGCCCAGATCTCGTTGGGTGGCAGCACAGCCTGAGGAGTGTCAGCAAGCCCCCAGCTCTGTATCATCAGTGAACTTGCTGAGGGTGCACACAATGCCCTCATCTGGGTCATTGATAAAGATACTGAGCAAAACTGGGCCCAGGACTGGTCCCTGGGGAACACCACTGGCTGCAGGCCTCCAACTTGGCTCTGTGCCACTGGTGGCAACCCTCTGAACTCTGCTGAGGGGCCAGTTTTTGATCCACCTCACAGGCCACCTGCCTGTGCCATGTCTCCTGAGCCTAATGTCTTCAGGGTTTTGCTGATTGATTGTTTTTCTGAAGAATCTTCTGAAGGACCTTTTGAGTAAGCTGGCTGGGATTTTGCTGTGCCCTCTGCCTTTTCAGTGTAGCTGTAACTGCTTTCCTGTCTCTCTCCTGCTTCCTCAGCATAAAGAGGCTGCCCATTTCCAAAGCTCTGGACCTGACCTTGTACCTGCAGCAGGAGACACAGATCATGCCTGTCCTGCAAGGCATGCATGAGCTGATCCCCATCTACAGGCTGATGGAGACCAGGGGGATGGATGGCACCGACCAGCAGCTGAAGGTCAGATTCTCAGTGCCCAGATCCGCCTCCCACTACCTTTGTCTGTGCCCTGTGAAGTGCCTCCTTGAACCTGATGTGTCTCTGTTGTCCCTTGTACCAGGAGTATCTGGTGAGGCTC
The DNA here is from genome assembly GCA_013396835.1 of Psilopogon haemacephalus. NCBI lineage: Eukaryota > Metazoa > Chordata > Aves > Piciformes > Megalaimidae > Psilopogon > Psilopogon haemacephalus. The sequence goes on from VWZI01014540.1 coordinate 107,673, forward strand.
TTCAGGGACCTGATTGACCACCAGTCCTGGAGCGATGAGGGCTCGGCCTCGCAGCGGCTGCTGAGGAGCCAGTTGCTGCTCTTTGCCTGCCTCCACCGCTACCAGCCCTGCCTGGACAAGGCCAGCAGATACTTCACACAGTGGCAGCAGTCCAATGGAACCCTCAGGTCTGCCCTTGATCATCCAGTTCCAACCCACCTTGAAGATCATCATGGGCAGAGCCCATGGCAGGGGTCTTGGAACTAGATGATCTTCAAGCCCAGGTTGCTCAAGCCCTCATCCAACCTACCCTTGGACACCTCTGCAGCCTGTTCCAGCCCTTGCCCCAATCTTGTTGCAGATTGCCAGCAGATGTGAAGCCAGCTGTGTACACCGTGGGAGCTCAGACAGCAGAAGGCTGGGAGTTCCTTCTCAGCAGGTACCAGCTGCCTGCATTCAGCACAGAGAGAAAGGACATTGAGCTGGCTCTTAGCCGCAGCAGGAGCCAGGAGAGGCTTCAGTGGTGAGTTCTGACACAGAGGATGGGCAGGAAACTGGTTTAGGGGGGAGGTTCATCCACGTTAAAAAAGGGATAGAAGGTCCTTCAGAGCCTCACTGCATGGCTTTTGAACCCTTGTGGCATGAGGAATATTCTGCAGAGCCACTGTGGGCAGAGGAAGGGCCTGCAGCTGCTGGGAGGTGTCCATGGCAGGGGGGGTTGGAACTGGGTGATCTTGAAGGTCCCTTGCAACCCAAAACCTTCTCTGAATCCATTCTGTGTCAAAGCAGTGATGGGAAGGGTCTGCAGAACAGGGCTGTGGAGTTGATGCTGAGGGACCTGCTCCTCAAGGCCAGACTAGATGGAGCTCCAGGAGAGCTGGGCTGGGACTTTGGACAAGGGCTGGCAGTGCCAGGATGAGGGACAATGGCTTTGAGCTGGGAGAGGGGAGATTGAGACTGGAGAGGAGGAAGAAACTGTTGAGAGTGAGGGTGGGGAGACACTGGCACAGGTTGCCCAGGGAGGCTGTGGATGTCCCCTCCCTGTAGGTGTTGAATGTCAGGCTGGATGAGGACTTGAGCAACCTGGGCTGGTAGGAGGTGTTCCTGCCCACAGCAGGAGCTTGGAACTAGAAGGTGTTGAAGGTCCTTTCCAACCCAGACCATTCCATGAATCTGGAGTTGTTTAGCCTGGGGAAGAGGAGGCTGAGGGGAGACCTCATTGCTCTCTGCAGCTCCCTGAGCGGAACCTGCAGCCAGATAAGGATTCTGCTTTTGTGCTCCCTAATCTCAGCTGGTAGAAGGAGAGGAAGTGGCCTGAAATGGTGCCAGGGAAAGCTGAAGTTGGCCATAAGGAACAATTTCTGTGCTGCCAGAGTGGTCAAGGACTGGAATGGGCTGCCCAGTGAGGTGGTGGAGCCCCCATGCCTGGAAGGATTCCAGAAAGGTGTGGCCATGGCAGTTGGGGCTATGGTTTGGTGGCTGTGGTGGTGTTGATGTTGGACTGGATAATTCTGGAAAGGTCTCTTCCAACCCAAACAACTTTGTGGTTCTAAATCCCCAGGGAACAGTTGGTTGCCAGCTTTATCCACAGCCCAAACAGTTCAGGTTTCTGTTGTGATCCCTTAGGCTGCTGGACCAAGGCCTGCATGGGGACATCATCAGGACCCAAGACCTGCCCTTTCTTCTTGTCTTCATCTCCAGAAACCCATCTGGTATCGACCTGGCCTGGGCCTTCCTAAAGGCCAACTGGGAGGAGATGGTGGCAAAGTAAGGCACAGGAGCTGCTTCCCCCTCCCCACACAGCTGTCCCCCATCCCCACCTTCTCCAGGCCATTTCTGAGCCCAGCTCCCTCTTTTGGCCAGGTTTGAGCTGGGCTCCAGCTCCATGGCGCAGATGGTGACTGGGGTGACCAGGCAGTACTCGACGTGGGCACAGCTGGCACAGGTGAGGCAGACAGCTGCTGCTGCTGGCACCACTGCAGCCATGCACCGAGGGGTGGCCTGGGCATGGCTGGGCAGGCAAGGGCCAGCTGGGCATGGTGTGGCCAGCAAAGGGTGGCCTTGGCAGGGTGTCACCAGCAAAAGGTGGCCTGGGCACAGGTTTCACCAGCACAGGGTGGCTTGGGCAAGGTGTGGCCATGAGTGGGTGGCCTGGACATGGTGTCACCAGCACAGGGTGGCTTGGGCAAGCTGTGGCCATCAAAGGGTGGCCTGGACATGGTGTCACCAGCACAGGGTGGTTTGGGCAAGCTGTGGCAATCAAAAGTTGGCTTGGGCAAGGTGTAGTCATCAAAGGGTGGCCTGGACAAGGTGTGGTCAGCAAAGGGTGGTTTGGGCATGGAGTCACCAGCAAAAGGTGGCCTGGGCGAGGTGTGGAGCCACCAGGGCACCTGTGGGCTGTGATGCTGATGGGTGATGTTAGCACAGGTAGAGCTTGAGACCAGTGGCCAGCAGGAAGCTGTTGGTGTCAGCACTGGCCTTGCACATCATCAAACCACCCTGCTGGTTCCACTGCCTCTATGGGTGGCAGAGAGGCCAGGCTGTGCCACATTTCCTGGCACCCCTGACAGCTGCTGCCCAGGAGCTGCTGCTTTTGTTGCCAGTGCAGGACTTGTATTGGAGGACAAACCACAGCCATCACCACCCGACCCTGTGGCACCTCACGAGGGGACAGCACAGGGAGCAGCACCCTTTGTGGTGCTGAACTTAGCACATCTGGGGCTGGACTGGGTGACCTTTGGAAGCCCCTCCCACCCAGCCCTTCTGATGCTGTGATCTGAGATACCATGTGCTGGTGTCAATGTCCTGGCTGGTGGCACTCTGGGGACATTTCTGTGTTCTACCCAACAATGTGGGTGCACAAATATCTGAAGGGTGGGGCACAAAAGGATGGGGCCAGACTCTGCTCACTGGTGCCCAAGGACAGGACAAGGGGCACAAACTGGAGCCCAGGAGGTTGCAGCTGAGCAGGAAGAGCAACTTGTTTGGTGTGAGGGTGCTGGAAGGCTGGAACAGGCTGCCCAGAGAGGTTGTGGAATCTCCTTGTCTGGAGAGCTTCCAACCTTCCCAGGCCATTGTGCTCCTGTGTGCCCTGCCCTGGATGACACTGCTCTAGCAGAGGCTGGACTCACTGATCTCCAGAGGTCCCTTCCCACCCCTAATGGTCTGTGATCCTGAAGTCTCCTGTGTGATGAGCCAGAAGACTTCATGTCAACCCTAAACACAAAGTCTGTGAGAGGAAATCCAGCAGCTCCCTTCTTGTGTCCTCTCTCTGTCCTGATGGTACTTTACATGACGGTCTGCATCCTGTGCGTCAGCTGTCAGAAAATCTCAGAATCCAGCATGGAGGGTTGGGAAGTGACCTCTGGAGATCACCCAGAATACCCCCCTGCTCCAACAGGGCATCCAACTTGCCCAGGAGTGCAATGGCCAGGAGGAGTTGGAAGCTCTGCAGACAAGGAGACTCCACAACCTTTCTGGCAGCCTGCTCCAGCCCTCCAGCACCCTCACAATAAACAAGTTGCTTCACCTGCTGAGCTGCAACCTCCTGGGCTCCAGTTTGTGCCCCTTGCCCTTTGTCCTGTCCCTGGGCACCACTGAGCAGAGCCTGGCCCCATCCTCTTGCTCTGCACCCTTTAGCTCTTGCTTAGCATTGATCAGATCCCTGTGGCCAGTGCCAGCAGGGCACCTCCTGTGGGCACAGCCCAAGATGTCCAGCAGAGCTGAGGTGAAGGCTGTGGGGCACAGCAGGGGCTGCTCCTCACTCCCACGCTGGCCTGGTGCTCCAGTGCCAAGCCAGCAGGGCTTGTTGAATGAGCACAAGCTGGTTGGGCTCCTCCTGGCAGCTCCTCAATGCTGGTGCCATCAGTGTGGAGTCCTTGTCCTCCGCTGCTGAGCTGCAGCCACTGCCACAGCTCTGCCAGCCCTGTCCCTGGGCTGGGAGTCGAAGGGTCTGGGAGGCCCAAGGCCAAGTTCAAGTGCCACAGATGCCCTGCTGGGCTCCCTGGGCACCTCAGAGATGCTGCTGCCTCCTCCTCAGTGAATGTTCTTGTCCCCAGGTGAAGGAATTCTTCAGCTCCCTGGAGGAGAAGGGCTCCCAGCTCCGCTGTGTGCAGCAGGCCCTCGACACCATCCAGAACAACATCCAGTGGATGGACAGGAACCTGGAGGAGCTCAAGAGGTGGCTGCACCACAACCAGCTGTAGGTGAAGGCTCTGTGGTGGCGCCTGTCAGAAACAACTGAAAGCTGAAGAGCTGTGAGAATGGAGGGCTGGAGCCAGCTCAGATGTGGAAGGTGTTTTCTGTGCAGGTGCTGCAGGGCAGCCTAACACCATCATGGACTCATTTCGGCTGGAGAAGACCTCCAAGGTTGTGGACTTCAGCTGTTAACCTAACCCTGGCAAGTCCACCCCTAAACCACAGCCCTCAGCAACACATCTCCATGGCTTTTGAACCCCTCCAGGGATGGGAACTCCACCACTGCCCTGGGCAGCCTGGGACAGGCCTGGACAACTCTTTAGGGGAAGAAATTGATCATCGTGTCCTACCTGAACCTCCCCCGGTGCCACTTGAGGCTGTTTCCTCTTGTCCTGTCCCTTGTTCTCCAGAAGACTCTGGCAGTGCTGTTCCCTCTGGGGGTTGTGGTCTTCAGACACCAGGGCCACACCATCCCCTGGTCTCTGTCACCAGGATCCTTCTCAAAGCAGCACTGCAGCAAGAGCTGAGGCCTGGGGCAGGCTGAAGTGCTGTGGTTGTGGGGCAGCAGCAGATGCTGGGAGAAACTGTGCCCTGAACATGATCCTGCCAGTGCCTCCTACAGAGCTGCAGCTGAGGGCCCCTGGAGCAAACCCACCTCTGCCTGTGCCTCCACCTTCGTGGACTGTGTCTCTGGCAGAAGAATCCTCACCTCCTGAGCCTCACAGTGGGCACCACTGAGCTGAAAACCTGCTGCCACCAAAGTTGCAGCTCTCAGAGTGGCTCTGGGTGGTGTCTGCAGCAGATCTCTGGTGGCCTCTCAGGGCTTCTGGTGGCTGTGGTGCTGCCAGTGCTGCTCAGGGTGATGCTGAGTCCCTGTTACCAGAGGTCCTGCCCACATCAGAACTGGGCCTGCACTGGAAATGCCCTTCCAGGTGCCTTCAAGAGAGGAGGACACTGTGCCCAGAAGGTGGGGGTTTGGTTTGGCTTTGGCAGGAGTTGCTGCTTTCAGCCACCTCATTGCCACCTCACTGTCACATCTGCACCCTGGCATGTGGAGTCACTTGTGATGGTCCTCATCTGCCCCTCTGGGTGATGACCACCTCCAGCCAGCTGCCCTGGGCAGAGGAATTCTCTAAGGACAGCTCCTGCAGGAGCCAGCATGAACCCTTGGGGTACTTTTTGGGTGCAGAGTTTGTTTATTCAGCAGCCAGCTGCTTAGGGCTGCCTCTGCCTGGCTGCAGGAAGATCTCTTCTTGAGACAGTTTTGGAAGCCACCAAAGAATTCCAGCTGCTGGCCACAGGAGCTGCAGTTTCCTGGTCTCTCTGCTCTCACAGCCCTGCCCTGGCATGGCCCTATGGTGCCCACAGCCTCCATGCAGGGAGTGAAGCAGGCAGGAGCTTGTGAAGGGCTCTGATCAGCAGCCTGGGGATGTGCCTGGCCTGGCTTCTGCCCTCCAACAGAGACCTCAGGGGCCCAGGGAGCTTCAGCCTGCTCCATCTCAGCTCAGAGAGGCTGCTGAGCACAGAAAGCTCCTCAGGGCTGCAGCCAGGTCCTCTGGTTCCAGGTCTGTCCTTGAGCTGATGGAGGGAGCAGGGCCCCTGGGCAGGGGCTCCATGCCCTGTGCAGTGTTGTGTGGTGCTGGGTGTTGGCTGCTGCTTGTGTCCAGGTGTTCTCAGGGCTGGCAGGGAGCTTGGACAGCCAATAAACCATGCCAGTGTGCCTCTGGGGGAAGCTCTGCCTTTGTGCCCCTCCCTGGGCTGCTGTGAGCAGTGTTCCCATGACTGCGCTGCTGCTCTCCTTGCTGCAAGGAACCACAGAACCAGAGCAGGACTGGCTGGAAAGGGCCTTCCAGATCCTCTAGTTCAACCCTTCTCCAGCCACTGAGGCTGCCCCCAGCCATGCCCCCCCAGCCATGTTCCATCCACATGCCAGGAGGTCAAACCTGTCCTGCTGCTAGAGACCCCTGATTGTGCCCAGCAGAAACCCAGGCAGAGATGCCCTCCTGGTTTCAGGAGCAGCCCCAGGTCCCCCCAGGGCTGCTCTCCCACCCCCTGCCCTGCTCACTCTTCTGTGTCTCAATGGCAATAGCCTTTGCCCAGGGGCACTTATGTCTGGTGAGGAATTCAGCTGGCACAGGGCAGGCCAAAGCCTTCAGCCTCATCAAAACACCTTGAACTGGGTTAGCGGCTGGAGATGAGGCAGCAGTGCCCAGGTGGCCAAGAAGGGCACCAGCATCCTGGGCTGGATCAGCAATGGTGTGGGCAGCAGGAGCAGGGCAGGGATTGTGCCCCTGTGCTGGGCACTGCTGAGGACACAGCTTGAGTGCTGGGGTCAGTTCTGGGTCACTCTCTCCCAGAAGGACACTGAGAGGATGGAGGAGATCCAGAGGAGGGCAGCAGACCTGGAGAAGGGTGTGGAGAAGAGGGCTGGGGAGGAGCATCTGAGGGAGCTGGGAGTGCTTAGGGTGGAGAAGAGGAGGCTGAGGGGAGGCCTCATTGCTCTCTGCAGCTCCCTGAGAAGAAGCTGCAGCCAGGTGGGGGTTGGGCTCTGCTCCCTAGGAGTAAGTGACAGGACAAGAGGAAATGGCCTCAAACTGCCCCAGGGCGGGTTGAGGTTGAACAGCAGCACTAACGTCTTCCCTGGAAAGATTCTTCAAGCCTGGCCGAGGCTGCCCAGGGAGGTGGCCAAATGTCCAGCCCTGGAGAGGCTTGCAGGAGGCAGAGCTGTGGTGCTGAGGGCCATGGATTAGCCCCAGCCTTGGCAGACTTAGGGAACGATTGGGCTGCAGGAAGAGCTTTTCCAAGCAAGACCATTCTCAGTCCATGACTCCTCGTTTCCCAGGCCAACTACAGACACGAGTTCACTGAGCTCTTCAAACCCATCCTCTGCTCACGACCTCCAGGGCCTTTTCCAGCAGCAGACCCCATTTGATTCCTCACTACTAGGTCCCCTTTGAGGGAGCAGGGTAGGGAAACCCTTCCAGCAGCAGCCCTGGGACAGGCAGAGGTTATGGTCTCACCACACACACAACCCTAGCCCTCCTATGACTGATCAGCAGGAGCCAGCCCACCCCATCCTACCAAACGGAGCCTTGTCCCTGCCACCTGCCTGGGCCCAGCTGCCCCCAGGCTACAGCCATGTCCAAGCTGAGGGACTCTGGCGTCTTTCCCAGCTGCTTCCTTCGGCTCAGTCAAGATGCTGTGGGCTTCATAACCCCTCCACTGCCCTGGGCAGCCTGGGACAGGCTTTGACAACCCTCAAGGGACAGAAATTGTTCCCCGTGTCCAGACTAGACCTCCCCTGGGGCAACTTGAACCCAATCTCTCCTCTCCTGTCACTTCTCCCTGGGGAGTGGAGTCCAACCCCCACCTGGTTGTAGCCTCCTCTCAGGGAGCTGCAGAGAGCAATGAGGTCTCCCCTCAGCCTCCTCTTCACACTAAGCACCCCCTGCTCCCTCAGATGCTCCTTCCCAGCCCTTTCTTCACCTTTGCTGCCCTCTCTGCTGTCATCTCCAGTCTCCACTCTGGGGGCCACTGAGCAGCATTATGAAGGTACCAGCAGCCCCCTTCTTGCCCAGACCCTGACCTTCCTATCCCCTCCTTCTCCTTTTTATTGTTGAGGAAACAGCCAGACAGAGCAGAATGAACATCACCAGAAGGTGTGCTGGAAGCCACCAGGATTGATCAGAGGACTGAGAACCTCCCCTCTAGGGACAGGCTGGGAGAGTTGGGGTCTGTTGAGCCTAGAGAAGGCTGCAGAGACACTTTACAGCAGCCTTGCAATACCTGAAGGGACCCCAGGACTTTGGACAAGGGCTGGCAGTGCCAGGATGAGGGACAGTGGCTTTGAGGCAGGAGACTGATCCTGGAGAGGAGGAAGAAATTGTTGAGAGAGAGTGGGGAGACACTGGTACAGGCTTCCCAGGGAGGCTGTGGATTCCACAGCTCTGGACCCATTTCAGGTCAGCCTGGATGTGTTCCTGGGCAGCGTGCTCCGGTTGGAGGTGTCCCTGCCCATGGCAGGGGGTTGGAACTGGATGACCTTTGGAGGGTCCCTTCCAACCTGTTGCATTTAGTGGAAACCAAAAGGAAAGAGGAAGTGAAAGAGCTAGAACTGGGTGAAGCTGTGAGTGCCTTCATGTCGAGCAGTGCCCAGGCACTTCAGAAGGAGTTCAGTCCATCTTCTGCAGGTGGAGGTCTGGGGTTGGCTTGGCCAGAGCCCGATAGTAGTCAGAGAGAGAAATTCCAACATTTTTGTGCATTCTTAAAAACTTTATTGTTAGTGTGACAGGCTCTCAGCACAGGCTGCCAAGGACAGTGCCAAGGCTCAATATCCCCAACTCAAATCCCTGGGCTGCCCCCACACTGCTCCATGCTGCAGCCCCCGCTCAGATGAGCCTGTGCCAGGGGTGTGCTGCAGGCTGTGGAGGCAGGAGAGCATAGGGAGGCATTGGGCACAGCAGGTGGTGACAGCCCTGCCTGCAGCAGGCTCCTGGGAGGTGCCCACTCGTGCCCACCCTGTTGCAGAGCAGGGGAGCAGGAGGCTGCCCCTGCACTGCCCAGGTTCTGGAGCAGGGGAAGCAGAAGCAAGGGCAACAGTGCAAAGTAAACTCCAAACCCAGTCCTGTTGGCCTGGACTCCCCTGTGCTCTCTGCTCAGGCACCTTCTGTGTCCTGCTCTGCCATGGCACCGCTGCCACCCACACTGAGTTTGCCCTGTGCTCAGCCCAGGAGATGGCTGGCATCAGGAGAAAGCAGTGCAGATAGGATTGGAAATACGAACCCAGTCCCAAAACCCCTGCAGGGTAGGGCTGGCTGTTCCACTACAGCTAAAGCAGCATCCAAAACACCTCTTTTTTACCACTAGCTCAAGCAGGTTTTTTTTATCCCCAGTTTTTCCACTCTTTAGCTGCCCACAGCCCACCTCTGGCTCCCTGCCAGAAACTGGGTGAGGTAAACTCTGCTGGGTGGGCTGGGGGCAGCTAAAACTGGTGGTAGTGGTCCAGAGGCTAAAGAGTGCCAGCACACAGAGGTCCCTCTGTGGCTGACAGGCACTACCTGGAGATGATGTGCAAAGGTCTGCAGAGTTTCCCTCTCTCTTTGGCATTGCTCTTTATTTAGCAAAGGTATTTTTCCTGGCAAATATAAAGCTTTCTGTCCTCTGAAAACTGAGTAAAGTGACCAAAAAGTCAGAGTTTATGAGTGGAATAAAATGAGAGGGCTGGGAGAAAGAAGAAGAAAAAAAAAACAACCAAACAATAAAACATCCTAAAGTCTGCTACAGGGAAGAGAGGAAGGAGGAAGGGAGCCCCGCAAGGGCCACTGTGGAGAAACCGCTCAGAGCAACCACAGGCTTTAGGCATCAGCTTCAGTTCTTCAGCAGCAATTGTCCACCCACAGGAGAAGGCACTGGACCAAGACCCTAGGGAGGAAGAAGAGGGAAGCAAGTCAGGAGAGCTGGTCTGATGCAGCTGGGGAAGGCACAGGACCCACCTGGGAGGAGTCACCACAAATCTAGGGTTGTGGGGTCAGAAAACACCAAAGAAAGGTTGAATTGTTCTGCTTGGAGGAGACCTTCCAGATCCTGCAGCCCAACCATTCCCTGACTCTGCCAAGGCTGTGCCAGCCCATGGCACTCAGCACCACATGTCTGCCTCTGGGAAACCCCTCCCTGGGTAGCCTGTGCCAGATTTTGAGAACCTTTCCAGGGAAGAGCTTTTTTCTGCTTCCCAACCTGAAACTCCATTGGGTTGAGGCCATTTTCTCTTGTCCCAGATACCACCAGAGATGAGGTGCTGCTGGGAACTGATGCTGCAGTGAGGGCAGCAGCTCACTGCAGACAAGCAGCCACAACACATCTTTGTGCTGCCTGTCTGAAGCAAGCTGGCAAATCCCAGAATCTCAGTGTGATGGGACTGGAAGGGACCTCTGGAGATCACCCACTCCAATCCACCTGCTCCAGCAGGGCCCCCACAGCAGCCTGCCCAGGAACACAATGCCCAGGGGAGTTTGGAAGCTCTCCAGAGAAGGAGATTCTACAACCTCTCTGGGCAGCCTGCTCCAGCCCTCCAGCACCCTCACAACAAACAATTTCTCCTCCTCCTCAGCTGGAACCTCCTGGGCTCCAGTTTGTGCCCTCTGCCCCTTGTCCTGTCCCTGGGCACCACTGAGAAGAGCCTGGGCCCATCCTCTTGCCCCCCACAGCCCCTTTAGCTCTTGCTGAGCATTGATCAGATCCCCTCTGGGGCTGCTCTTCTGCAGGCTTTCAGCCCCAGGGCTCTCAGCCTTTGCTCCTCACAGAGCTGCTCCAGGATCCTCAGCAGCTTTGGGGCCTCCCCTGGACTCTCTCCAGTAGTTCCCTGTGTCTCGAAGTGGGGAATTCAGAGCTGGATCACACAACTGGGTTCCTGCAGCTGATCCAAGACCAGCCCAACTTCATCCAGCAGAGCATAGAGCCAGGTGGGCAGTGAGCTGCTGTCCCACCCAGCAGATCCCTCTGCACTGCATGGAAGGACAGTAGATGGCTCAGTGTGTCCCCACTTCCTTTCCTGTGGGATCTTAGCATCAGATTGGGTTGGGTTGGAAGGGATCCTTAGAGGTCACCTAACCCAACCTCCCCACCATAAGCAGGGACAGTGAGAGGGTAGAAGGAGTGCTTCAGGCTGCACCTCCTTGCTTCCTCCTTTGCTTGGTGATAAAGCTAAGTGAGATCCATCTGGGCATAGATGTGGTGCTGAGTCCAGTGCCCCACTTGGCAGGGTTGGGGGTTCATAGTTCCACAGAATAGTTTGTGTTGGAAGGGACCTTACAGCTCCAACCCCTTCCATGGAGACATCTCTCAGCAGCCCAGGCTGCTCAAGGCCTCATCCAGTCTGGCTGTGGTGACCTGGAAGAGCTTTCCCAACATGCCAGGGTATGCCTCTCCCATATTGTTGCCCAGTGGTTTCTGAGTAATTCCCTGGACAAGGAGTATGAAAAACTAAAGCTTCTGGGACTGGAGCTCTGTCCTGGTAGGGTATAAATTCTGCCCAGAGTTGGTTCACTTCCTGGGGTTCCCTCCCTCCTCTGTTGTAAGGTCCGGGGTAGGGTCGCAGGGACAGACTGTGTGGTTCTGGAACCAGGAAGCCCTGGGCCACATGGACAGGTCACACGCACAGGTCAGATGACCTGTGCTGTCTCTCAGGGTGTTAGGACCCACCCCTGGGTGCGGGACTTTTGAACCAATTGGCCAGACAATGGACGCTAAGTGCCTGTTGGTCAGTTCCACGCTTCCTAATGGGGTAGTTGTCTCTCTCTCTCTCTCCACCTCCAGGAGGAACAGAGGTCTCTGCAGCGTTACTCAGCAGCGGCCACGTGTTCTGCAGCGAGCAGCAGCGGCAGCACAGCGTTTTGCAAAGCGGCAAAGGCAAACCCCTTTCTTTCCTCTTTTCTCGGGACAAGCTCTTTTATCTACCGCACGTTCGTGAGTATTTTCACCCGTGGCTAGGATTGCTTTTGTTATTAGGCTCTCTGTTTGCAAAGTTCTGACTGTTTAAACTGTTTAATTTGGTGATTTAAGCGATTTTGTGTAGTTATTTTTGCCAACCGAACATCCAAATGAACCCAGGAAAATATTCCTGGAAACCTGCGGTTATTAACCATAATAAAAATTAATAATCACAACAAGCTCAAAGTCATCCCAAGTGCTGCATCCCCCTACACCCCCAACCATGCCTAGGTGTGGCCCTGAGCCTCTCAGCGACATCCTGAGCTCAGAGAAGACAGAACTCACCCCATGGTGGTGTCAGTGCTTAGCTTGTTTTCTGCTTCTCAGGTTTGCTGCTGGAGGACTGTCCCCTGGCCTAGAGACCAAAAGAGGCAGGAGATGGTAAAAAAAGTGAATTCAGCTCCAATCTGACATAAAGCAGCAAGAGGAACACATCAGAAGTCAGGGCCTGGACACGAAGAGCATCTGCACCTGGTACCTTCTGCTGCCTGGTTTTCCACCATCACTCACTCTGTTTTGGAGAAGGGCTGTGGGTGACCTCTCTATGGCCTGTCCCTTAGCAGGCTTGCACCTGCACTGCTGGCCCAGCATGTAAGGAGAAGCTCCCCATGATAAGCGGTTAAAGACCCTCCCCAGCTGTGCATGGGAAGTGTTAGAGAGCTGCCAGGGGTTCCCTGGCATCTCAGCTGTGCCTCTGAGGCCAGCAGAGGGAGGAGAGGCCTGTGGAGCATTTCCATAGATCTTAGTCTGGAGTACTTCAACCCCTCTCTACTGGGGATTTCCCAGGAGCTTTCCCCTCTCAACCTGCTTCCAAACATGGATCAAGTCTAGCTTGCTGATGTGAAGTTCCCACCCAAAGTCTTCTCCACTTCACATGAACCCAAACGCCCCTGGGCCACCCTGCAGGCTGGCAGGGCCTGCTGGCCACCACTGGCAGATGGTCACAGGGCAATTTATACCTTTTTAGAATCTTTGGGCTTGCCCTTCTCCTTCGTCGTGGTTTTGGAGTTGGTGGCTTCTCTTCCACTGCTGTCCTACACTCCAGAGAAGAAAGAGGATCACATTTACAACAGGAGCAGAGGGGGTGGCTGCTGCAGTGGGAGCTGCCATGGCATCTCACCTGGGGATGCTCAGCTGGCAGAGGGCTCAAGGCAAGACACATGTAGGTGGCATTCACAGAGTCACAGAATGCACTGCAACCCTCCAAGGGCATCTCCTCCAACCCCTGCAGGCAGCAGGACACCTCCAGCCTGACCTTCAATGTCTCCACGGATGGAGCCTCCAACACCTCCCTGGGCAGCCTGTGCCAGGCTCTCCCCACCCTCACTCTGCACAACTTCCTCCTCATCTCCAGCCTAACTCTGCCCTGCTCCACTTCCAAACCACTGCCCCTCAGCCTGTCCCCACAGGCCCTTCTCAACAGTCCCTCCCCAGGCTGCCTGGACGTGCCCTGCAGATACTGAAATGCAGCTCTAAGCTCTCCCTGCAGCCTTCCCTTCTCCAGCCTGCACAGCCCCAGCTCTCGCAGCCTGTCCCCACAGCAGAGGTTCTGCAGCCCTCTGAGCATCTTGGTGGCCTCCTCCTTGGTGGACCTGCTGTTGGTTACTCCAGAGCTGCCCGAGCACTCCAAGGAGTGTCTCATCAGAGCCCAGCAGAGGGTGCAGAATCCCCTTGCTGCCCCTGCTGCCCACACTGCTGGGGCCCAGTCAAGGGCGGGGTTGGTTCAGGGCTGGCAGCACTGGGTGCCTGCACTGCCAGGTGGTGCCACATATCTTTCAGTAGAGTTCTGACAGCTGCTTGCCAGATGTGTGTCAGGTGTAGTAAAGGAACCCTCTGGTCTGTTTCTCCTTCATATTTCTTCTCCCTGGCACCTCTAAGCCTCTTTTCTATCCTTGCACTTCTCTCTGCAAAACCCTCCTGAACTCTTCACAGAGTCCCAGTCCCAAGTACCATCTGGCCCAACCTTCCCTGGTGCTGGTGCAGTGGCAATGAGCTGTCCCAGCACCCTGCCAGGCTGAGTCTTCACACTGCCCCACAGAGGGGACCCCACTGCTGCCCCTGGGAGGTGATTCCAGAGTCCAGCTGTGCTCATGGGCAACATTTTATTCTGCAGTCAAATGAAGCAACTTTTCTCACCACTCCTTGTCTGTTCCATGGGACTCCTGTTTAAAGGGACTCTCCACCCTCCTGGTACCACCCTTTCTGTCCTGGCCCATACTGATAAAGCCTTCCCTGAGTCTTCTCCAGGCTGCACACCCCCAGCTCTCTCAGCCTCTCCTCCCATGTCAGAGGGCTTCTAGCCCTCTGATCATTTTGGTGGCCCTAGCTGCTCCATAGTTCCACTACTGGTGGCTACTGCATGCAAGCATTAAAGAAAAATTCTTCTGCCCCTCCAGGTGTCTTGGACACTATGATCTGTACAAAAACTGTCACCACTGCTCTGTTCATCCTCCAAGCCTGTCCTGCCTCTCTAAAAGCCTCTAAATGCCACAAACAGAATCATGGAATTGTCTCGTTGGACAAGCCACCTCCCTGGGCAGCCTGCACCACTTTCCTTCTTCCAAATAGTTCCTACAGAGCAAGAGAGATCCAGCTCCCACTGCAGCAGGGAGACCATCATAGATTCACATAATCACAGGCTGGGCTGGGTTGACCTACCTTCAGGGTCATGGAATCAGAGTAGGGTGGGTTGGAAGGAGCCTTCAAGACCATCCAGTTCCAACCTGCCATGGGCAGGGACAGCTCTGGCTAGCCCAGGTTGCTCAAGGCCTCATCAGTACACCTGGAGAGCACCTCCCAAAGAGGCTGAGCTAGTGCAGGGTGAGGAACTCTGGCAGAGGTCTGAGGAGCTGTTTGCTTTGCAAGTTTCCAGGAGGAAATGTCCTACCTTTGAGAGCTGTGGGGTGGCAGCAGGCTGTGCACAGGTACCGAAGTCCCCTGCCAGGGCATCAATGGCGGCGTCAGCGTCTGCAGCCTTCTGCAAGGGTGTTAGCTCTGAGTCACACAGGGTGCAAGGACCCCACTTCACACAGCCTGCAGCAGCCTCTGCCCACGTCACACATCTGCTAGGCCACAGATGTCTTCCTGAGGTTTCACAGCATCCCAGCATGGTGACGGGGCTGGAAGGGACCTCTGGAGATCACCCACTCTAATCCCCCTGCTCCAGCAGGGCCCCCACAGCAGCCTGCCCAGGAGCACAATGCCCAGGGGAGTTTGGAAGGAGATTCTACAAGCTCTCTGGGCAGCCTGCTCCACTCCTCCAGCACCCTCAGAACAAACAATTTCTCCTGCTCAGCTGCAACCTCCTGGGCTCCAGTCTGTGCCCTTTGCCCCTTGTCCTGTCCCTGGGCACCACTGAGCAGAGCCTGGCCCCACTCTCTTGCCCCCCACAGCCCCTTTAGCTCTTGCTGAGCATTGATCAGATCGCCTCTGGGGTTGCTCTTCTGCAGGCTCTCAGCCCCAGGGCTCTCAGCCTTTGCAACTCACTGAACTGCTCCAGGCCCCTCAGCAGCTCTGTACCCTCTCCTGGACTCTCTCTAGCAGTTCCTAGTCCCTCTTGAACTGGGTAGCCCAGAGCTGGCCCCAGAACTCCAGCTGTGGCCTGACCAAAGCAGAGCAGAATTACCTTTTTCCCTCTCTGCTTGTCACCTTCCTTTGCTGCTGGCTTTCCTGGCTTGTCCTTGGGGAAGAAGAAAAGTCACATCCTCAAATGCTCATATGGGATTTGAGACACAGCCCAGGTATGACACTGTATGCTTGCACATCAGTTTCCTGGTGTTCAAAAGATCTTTCAGAGCAGACTGAGGTTTTTAGGTGGATCACCAAGGTCTGTACCTATCGTCAACAGGTACAATAGGTACAGACCTTGGTGATCTTGGAACGTTTCACCAAATGAGATCCTCTTATTCCCTTAAAACAATGAGCCACTGCAACTACATCTCCAGGATGCTGGAGTGCTGCTGGGTGACTGCAAGAGGCCTCTTGGTTCAAACAGCACAATTCAACAAAACATCCACAAACCCAAACACTATTGTTCTTTGCTTCTTGTTTAATCAGATATGTGCAAGGATTCAAAGACTGCATTGGGCTGGAAGGGACCCTCCAAGGGCATCTTCTCAAACCACTGCAGGCAGCAAAGACACCTCCAACCAGAGCAGGCAGCAAAGACACCTCCAGCCTGACCTTCAATGTCTCCACGGATGGAGCCTCCAACACCTCCCTGGGCAGCCTGTGCCAGGCTCTCCCCACCCTCACTCTGCACAACTTCCTCCTCATCTCCAACCTAACTCTGCCCTGCTCCACTTCCAAACCACTGCCCCTCGGCCTGTCCCCACAGGCCCTTCTCAACAGTCCCTCCCCAGGCTGCCTGGACGTGCCCTGCAGATACTGAAATGCAGCTCTAAGCTCTCCCTGCAGCCTTCTCTTCTCCAGCCTGCACAGCCCCAACTCTCACAGCCTGTCCACACAGCAGAGGTTCTGCAGCCCTCTCAGCAGCTTGGTGGCCTCCTCTGGACGCTCTCCAGCAGCTCCAGGTCTCTCTTGTGCTGGTGGCCCCACAGCTGGACACAGCCCTGCAGGTGAGGTCTGAGCAGAGCAGAGGGGTAGGATCCCCTCTCTCCACCTCTGGCCACACTGCTTTGGATGTAGCCCAGGCTGCCCTTGGCCTTCTGTGCTGCTGGTGCCCATTGCTGCCTCCTGTCCAGCTTCTCACCCCAAGTTCTTCTCTGCAGGGCTGCTCTCAGGCTCATCACCCCCAGCCTGGATTGATATCAAGATCTGCAGGACCTTGCACTTGGCTTTGTTGACACTCACGATCTTCTCCTGGGCCCAGAGCTGCCCTAAGCACAAGATTTCTGCATGTTTAACCCCAATGCATTCATCTGCTCAAATAATATATTACTCAATGTCACTACATTACTAACTTACTCAGCTGCTCAGTTGCCCTCCTGGATCTGAGAGGTCACCAAAGGCTGGTGTTGGGAGGTAAAAACTAAAGCTTTTTCTTACCTGCTCACCTGGTCCCAGGAGTTTCCTGTAGTCAGGGGGAATGGTCTCTTCTTTTTCTCCAAGTTTCTCTTTCTGTTCAGATTTCGCCTTTTCCTAAAAATGTGTGATTTGGGGACAACTTTAATAGTTATCTTAGCAGGTGCCAGTAAACAGCAAGCTGAGGGCTCATTAAACTCATTTTTTTTTACTTTAAAACTTCAAAACTGTATACTTCACTATAAACTGTGTTTCATGTTTGAAGGTTCCAAAATTGCCACCTCTCAGGCAGGAATCATGTTTAGTAAGTCAAACACACTTATATGTGTGTGCACAGTAACAGCTCAGGGAGTAAAATGACACTAAACGACCCCTAATGACCCCAACTTCCAAGTCTGCTTTTTGGTTATTCCACCCTTCTGTATCAACTCTCATCCATGCACTGGCAGCTGCCACACAGAACTGAAGCTCCTGCCAGTGACCACACCCAAAGACACAGAAGCACAGCACGGTGGGAGGGTGGAAGGGAGCCCCTGGAGCACAGGAGTGGCTGAGATGTCACACATCAAGGCATGGCAATGTTCCCTGGGCTTTAGTAAAGCCTTTGGCGCTGTACCACAGCATCCTCTTGGCTGCTGATGGCTTGGGTGGGTGGAGGCTGCCGAGGGCTAAGAACTGGCTGAGGGGCAGGCCCAGAGAGTAATGGGGGATGGAGACAACTCCAGCTGGTGGCTGGGAACCAGAGGTGTCCCCAGGGCTCAGTGCTGGGCCAGGTCCCTTTAATACCATTAGTAATGATCTGGGTGAGGGCACTGAGGCTCCCTCAGGAAGTTTGCAGGTGACACCAAACTTAGTGGCTGTGTTGATCTGCTGAAGGGCAGGAAAGCTCTTCAGAGGGAGCAGACCAGGCTGCATCCATGGGCTGAGGCCAGTGGGATTAAGTTGAGCAAGGCCAAGTGCTGGGTCCTACCCTTGGGTCACAAAAACCCCAGGAAGACTCCGGGTTGAGGACAGAGTGGGTGGAAAGTGCCCATCAGAAAAGGCCTTGGGGGTGCTGGGTGACAGCAGCTGGAGATGAGGCAGCAGTGTCCAGGTGGCCAAGAAGGGCACCAGCATCCTGGGCTGCATCACCAATGGTGTGGGCAGCAAGAGCAGGGCAGGGATTGTGCCCCTGTGCTGGGCACTGCTGAGGACACAGCTTGAGTTCTGGGGTCAGTTCTGGGCCCCTCCCTTCCTGAAGTACATTGAGGGACTGAAGCAGGTCCAGAGAAGGGCAACAAAAGTGGGGTAGCATGTGGAGAAGAGGAGAGGGAGGAGCATCTGAGGGAGCTGGGGGTGTTTAGTGTGGAGAAGAGGAGGCTGAGAGGAGAACTCATTGCTTTCTGCAGCTCCCTGAGAAGAGGCTGCAGCCAGGTGGGGGTTGTGCTCTGTAGCTACTGAAATTCAGGAGAGGGAATGACCTGATATGGTGCCAGGGAAGGTGGAGGTTGGCCATGAGGAACAATTTCTGTGCTGCCAGAGTGGTCAGGGATTGGAAGAGGCTGCCCAGGGAGGTGTTGGAGTCCCCATGCCTGGAGGCCTTCCAGGAAGGTGTGGCTACGGCTTAGTGGCCATGGGGGAGTTGGGCTGATGTTGGACTGGATGAGCTTGGAGGGCTTCTCCAACCCAAACATTCTCTGATTCTATGACTGTATGACAGGGGACAGCACTACCTGCTCCTGCAGCAGTCACCAACCCTCACTCTGCAGCCTGGTCTGGAACTAGGGATCTCCTAGATTCCAACCTAAATCCATTCAGGGGCAGCTCATGGTGGTTCTTCTCCTTGCAGTGTCCTCTAGCTCAGGATGGATGGTCTTTGTGGAATTACAATAGGAAAGACTGGGTGAAGATAAAAGCAGAAGCAAGCAGTGGGTCAAGGAATGGGAAGGATGGGATGGACAGGTCTGCTGATGAGCTTGGCACTCTGGGAGTGAGAGAAGTCCAAGTCTGACAACTGGAAGGATAGAAAATTTGGTTTAGAAACAGAGTTTAGAGAAGACAGATGAAAAACGATTAAAACAGCAATAAATGCCCCGAGGAACCTGCTCCAGTGGGTGGTGTTCCTGGCCATGGGTCTCTAAGGTGCCCTCCAAGCCCAACCACTCCATGACTCTGTGAACAGAGAGCACTGAAATGCAGTTACTGTAAATTCCCTGCAGCATTTCAACACTGGACTCCAGGGGGATGAACTGCATTGACTCATTCGCCCCCAAAACCACCCAAACAATCCACATGGCTGAAGAGTGGTGGAGCTGCCTGCCTGTAGGACAACACAAAATCATTTGCCTTTTGCTAGCACCTTACCTCCAGACCTGGAAATCACCTGGCACACCCCCATAGGAGCAAATCTAAAGCACTGCAGTACACGGTGTAAAAAAAACCAAAACAACTCGGCCGGGAGTTAAACATCTCAGATTTGATTGCTTTTTTTCCCTGTTGTTCCCCTAGAGTGCAAAAGTTTCTTACCTTAACTTTATCCACAACTGGTTTGTCCTCATCAGGGTCAGGTTCTCTCTGCCCCAGGGAGTCAGACAGCAGATCCAAGGCTTCGTCCATCTCTTTTCCCCTCTGAGAAAGGATTAACACCTCCATGAAAGCAGAGCTGCTGCAAGAGTCATTTAACTCACCACGCTAATTAAGAGCACTGACTAATGAACTGCCAGCTTCAGTCAGCGATGAGCAATCAGCGCTCCCTTTGTTGATTAAATTAGGATGTGGTGCAATAGCTGGGGGAGGGAGGACGACGGACATACAGAAGCCACGATTTTAAGAGAGTTATGAAATTCACTGCAATGGCTTTTTTTTGTGTTTTTTTGTTTGTTTGGGTTTTTTTTTTTGCAACTACTCTCAGTCCAGATGAGCATCAAGCTGAATTACAACCGGTTGAGAGTTTAACCTTTGTAATCGACATTTTAGTCTTCTGTTTAATTGACATTTCAATCGTCTCACTCACACCAGTTTTATTTAAACACCGGTTCAGGAAAACAAAAAAAGCACAGAGAACAGAACGGCTCAAACCCAGGTAGGAAGAGCTTTCTGAGCAGGCTGGGAGCACTAGAGGGAGCTCCCTGTGCACAGACGGAGGTGCAGACAGCAGCCACCCAGCATCACCAGTGAGGATCTGGGCAGGCTGCAGAGCCTGGTGGGCACAGATGAAGAGAAGTTCAACAAGGGTCCTGCAGCTGGAGCAGAATCCCACAGAGCAGTGCCAGCTGGGGGCTGATACAGCTGGGGGGCAGCTCTGGGGTATAGGATCTGGGAGTACTGGGGCACAAGAAGTTCCCCATGAGCCAGCACTGTGTCATCACAGCCAAGAGGGCTGAGGGTCTCCTGGGGGAGCATGGAGAAGTGTGTGGGCAGCAGGGCAAGGGAGGTTCTCCTGCCGCCTGGAGAGGACACTTGTCGAGTCCTGGGCTGCCCAGTTCAAGATGGACAGGGAACTGCTAGAGAGAGAGACCAGGAGAGGCTACAAAGCTGCTGAGGGGCCTGGAGCAGCTCTGTGAGGAGCAAAGGCTGAGAGCCTGCAGAAGAGCAGCCCCAGAGGGGATCTGATCAGTGCTCAGCAAGAGCTAAAGGGCTCGTGGGGGGCAGAAGGATGGGGCCAGGCTGTCTTCAGTGGTGCCCAGGGACAGGACAAGGGGCAAGAGGCACAAACTGGGGCATCAGCAGCTCCATCTGAACACGGGGAGGAACTTCTGTAATTGAAGGGTACTGGAGCCCTGAAACAGGCTGCCCAGAGAGGCGCTGGAGGCTCCATTTCTGAAGAGCTTCCAACCCCAGCTGGGCTGTGTTCCTATGTGACCTTCTCCAGGTGACCCTGCCTTGGCAGGGCGCTAAGACTGGATGGTCTCCAGAGGTCCCTCCCAGCCCCACCACCCTGTGATTTTGTTTAAGCACAAGGATGGGAAGCTCTCCTGGCACTGGAACTTCCCTTGTTATTAAAAGCAAGTCATGAGGCTGCAGGTCCCTCTATGAACCTGGAGCTTCTCCTTTTAGAGGCTGAAGAGATGACTTTATAGTAGTGACTGTGCTATTACTATTTTAAATGCACTCATGGCCTAATTAGGAAGAGAGAGGTGTGGCCCAAGCCCTGTAATGAAGGTATCTGTAGAGAGGTGGCCACCTGCACTGTCCCACAGCAAGGACATGCACCCATTCTCTACCATCCTGCATCCTCCTCAGCAGCTCTGCAAGATTCAGGATGGGACACTGCCACCTCCCAGCACAGCCAGAGAGGTCAGCAGCAGTGTGGCCAGCAGCAGCAGGGCACAGATTGTGCCCCTGTGTCAGGCATTGGTGAGGATGCACCTAGAATCCTGGGTTCAGCTTTGGGCCCCTCGCTTCCAGGTCATTAAGGGGCTGGAGCAGGACCAGAGACAGGCAACACAGCTGGAGAGGGGTCTGGAGAAGAGGGCTGGGGAGGAGCATCTAAGGGAGCTGGGGGTGTTCAGTATGGCGAAGAGGAGGCTAAGAGGAGACCTCATTGCTCTCTGCAGCTCCCTGAGAGGAGGCTGCAGCCAGGTGGGGGTTGGGCTCTGCCCTCCAGTCTCAGGTGATAGGAGAGGAACTGGCCTGAAACTGTGCCGGGGAGGCACAGGTTAGACATGAGGAACAGTATCTTCCCTGAAATGGGTTGTCAAGGCCTATCCCAGGCTGCCTGGGGCAGTGGAGGAGTCCTCATCCCTGAAGGGGTTTCTGAGCAGTGCAGCTGTGGTGCTGAGGACCATGGTTTGGTGATGCCCTGGTAGTGCTGGGCTAACAGCTGAACTCTGGAGATCTTTCCCAAGCACAGTATTCCTAGGGTTCTATGAGCAGCCCTAGTAGCCAGATGAGCATGAAGTGTCCATCAGCTCACAGCTTCCCTACCAGCAGCACCACCAATAACTGATCTCACTGTGCACCACCCTGTACCAGCAGAATCGGGCAGACCATGGCCAGCTGGAGGCAAGCACTGAGAGCAGAGGCTGCTTACCGAGGTAGGAACTGGAGGAGCTGCTGAGTGCACCGAAGGAGCTGCAGCAGCAGAGAGCACCTCCGAGGAACCCACAGGCTGTGCTCCTCTCTTGGCTTTCTGCAAGGAGAGAGCAGCGTCAGGGACAACTGTAGGCTCCTGGAAGCTCCAAGAGTTAACCAGAGGCATGCTCAGGGTGACCTCGGTGAAGTCAGCACCGCAACAGCCCCACCCGGGCTCCCCATCTGCACTTAATTAATCAGCTCTTCAATTAACCCACAGCAGCACTGAGCAAGGGACTGCCACCAAGGTGGCAACTTCCCTATCTGTTTGCTTGCATTAAAGCCTTCCTTCGTTCATTAAAATCCTGACTCACTAACTCTTGCAGATATCAATTCACCAGTTTTTATCTTAATAAACTGAGTATCAATAAATGTATCAATGAATTAGTATTTCTCTTACCTTAGTAAATAAATATTTATCTTCATAAACCATTATTGATCTTAAACCAGTATTGATCTTAATGAATTAATAAATTAAGATTTTTATCTAGCTTAATAAATCTGATCTTAATAAATTAATACATATCTTAATATATGTTTAAACAGTAACTTAATACAATAAATATTTATCTCGAAAAATCATTGTTGATCAAAATAATACTTGGCTGTTTTAATCTTAATATATTTGTATTTCTCTTAATAAATTAATATA